>JAAEAF010008521.1:0-55971 GCA_011037195.1 Triatoma infestans
TGTTGAACAGCTAGAGAAGATGGCAGGTGTAACATAGAACTAAAAAGTTGTTCCAAACATCTGCCACCATCAAGAACTACACAGCCGGCCAGCCTTGGTACTGTAGCGGCAATAGTTGTGTGCTACATACACAGGTAGTGGATAGAGTGACAGGGAGAGTCAGAGGGAGTAAGCACTACAACAACCACTGCTTCTACACAATAATACTCATCATCATCATCAACATATACAATACTTTGCACCAACAGTGTACCCCCCATTATAATATGTAAAAAAAGATGGACCAATGTTTTCTCTGAGAATTTAAGTAACAGGTAAAAAGAAAAATCTATAGAAAACTCTTTTTAAAACTACATAATAGCCATTTTTCCACAATTTTTTTAAACCACAAGGTATAATAAACTAAAGTAACGATTCTGGAAACTTGAAATACTATGACCCATATTATAAAATTACCGAATTTTCTTCAGTTTAGAATTCTTTTTTACTTACTCTGATTCCTTTTTTTTTTTTAATTCGTTTATTGAATATTTACAACTACATAAATAAATATGTAACAAGTAAATAGGCTAATAGGAGATACAAACAACGAGGTGACGGTCATGAATGGTAGTTATCCAGTGACAACTACCATTAGTCTCCCAGAAGGTCGCGGGGCCAACGACGTTTCAATCGCCTTTAGGATTGCCTGGAAGTGTGGTGGAGGAGAGGGTTAGGGCGAGGGAATTGGGATCAAGGGGGAGTCTTCTGTGGAATTTCTTGTGCCGGAGCTTTGCTATATCGTGGACAAAAGAAATCTTCAGATCTGTGTGAATTGTATGATTGGAAACATAATAAGCAGCATCGACTATGCGTCGGAGTATTTTGGACTGCAGGGTTTGTATTCTGTTGAGGTTAGTATGTTTTTTTGGTTCCGTAGAGTTCTAATCCGTACATCCAGATGGGTGCTAGTAGTGAAGTATAGAGTCGCCTTTTATTCTGTAGAGTGAGTTTGGAGCGTTTGTCAAGGAGTCTAGCAAGTTGTCTGAAGAGGTTGTTGAGGGAAGTCCGTTTAAGTCTGGTGTGTGGGTTCTAGGTTAGTCGCTTGTCTAGGAACATACCAAACTAACGATCGTGGTCTGCCGGAGGGATAAGAGTGCTGAATAGGAAAACTGGGGGAAGAACTTTTTTGTTTAAGGTGAACACAATATAAATGGGATTTGTTAGGGATGATTTTTATTCTGGATTTTGTTAACCAGGACTCGAGCGATTGGAGATGGGCTTGAAGGGAAAGTTGAGCGATTATGGGATCATTATGAGAGGAAAGGATTGCGGTGTCGTCGGCATAAGTATAAATGGTTGTGTTAGGATGCTCTCGGGGATAACTCTGATTCCTAAATTTACAAAATTCAATTTTTTACACAGGAAATACATGCTTTGAAATCTCCTGAGTACGAAAAAAAAAATGATTTTAGCGAATGGTCTATTATTTGTGTGTGAGAACAAAATATTTCAAAAATGAAAAAATCGCTATAGCTCTTGAATTTGGTATTCCGTTTATAGATACCACTACCGCATCTGAGACGAAAGTTTTGTGACAAAATATCCATCACAATCGGTGATGCAAACTTGCTGATTTTTTTTTTTTTACCAGTTTATCGCGTTTTTTTTTTGGTAAAATGCCTGTAAACAATTTTTTGTTCTAAACGTTGTATACTATCTACGACGTAAATACCTATCACTTTTTACTGGGAAAATTGATTTTGGGGGGGGGGGTTAATTCTGGGGGATTATTATTATTATTATTATTTGTCAGTGGAGAAGGACCACACCCTACGCTATCCAAAGCCTCACTGAGCCCATATAGATACCGCAAGACAAACAACAACAAGCCGGGTCTAGAACAAATATCCAGACCCGGGTCTAATCCATCTAAGCTTCACCGCAGTCCGAACAAAACGGGCAATAACCGTAAGGGGAAATAGCCTCAGCTTTTCCACAGACATTCTGTTCCTCAACCTAAAGTTCCTGAACTTTATTTCCTCACAACCCAGGCAAACTGTCATAAGATGGATGGGTGTTTCCTCCTGTGTCTCACAGACTCTACAAAATGGATCCAGCATTAGCCCCATTACGTAGAGATGTCTCCTTAAACCACAGTGTCCTGTAAGTGATCCAACCAGATGCCTGAAAGAGCTCCGTGAAAGACACAGCAATGTCCGGACACCCCCCGATGAGCATTTTGGACGGCCAATTCTAGGGGAACAGTAGCTTGATTAGCATTCAAAATCCTCCCCTTTCACTAAAAATCAATGTTTACTTGGAAAATCTTTCCAAATAAAAGTGATTTATTACATCTAGCGAATATTCAAAGTTTCAAGAAAAAGTCGTTTGCACCGGTTTTGAAACTATTCTATAAAACGCACTTCCGGTTAACTGATTTTTCTTCACATTTAGAATGTTACACTTAAGTGGTACTTTAGAGAAATGCTTAACATTGCCATTTCTCCCAAAGTCCTTCAAGGAGAAATTCTTACCTGGAAAAAATGTTTCAAATTAAAGTAATAAGTCTATGAATGTTGAATTTTTTGGAATGTTGGTCAGTGAACTCTATTTTAGTTTGTTGCAGACGTTTTGATTATATATTTAATCTTAATCGGTGCTAAGTAATAAGCATTTTTACTTACGTAAAAAATGTATACGGAGTTTAATGAAAATAATTAGGAGTCATGTTCGAGATCATCACGAAAAACTGAAAAAATAAACATTCAATAAAGTTATGTCTTTCGATTATAGCTGTATATAGCTCGGCAACTTAGTTGTGACACTTAAAGGGCTGATAAGATCCACCCATTGCCAAAGCTTAAGAGTAGCTGTGACGTCATATATGACTCCGCCCACAGGTTCCACAACTAAGTTGTTTTGCTTTACCTAAGAATGAATCAATTTTCGTGCTACCTGTTATTTTTTCTTATTCTATATTATATTTTATCAACACACACACACCAACAGACCATCGGTAAAATTTGATCGTAGTACCCACGATCGTAGTACTTCCTCTAACAACAGTAAGTAAAACTAAAAATTTAAATTCCCCCCACCCCACCCCCAAAAAAACCCCTTGACATTAAAAATTATTCTTAAGCTAGGTTTAAATTATGTTTAAACTATATTATAAATTCAAAACCCAATTGTTGAATTTATCACTTATCACTAATCACTTAAGTCTAATTCAATAAAGAACGATTATAAAAACTAAATAATAATAAAATGATTACTAAAATATTAATAAAAACTAAATAATATTTTATAATTACATAAATTAGATAAGAGCAATATAAACAGAGATTAAACCGGTTTACAAAAAGTAATTAAACTAATAGAATTTTCTTTAAATTAAAATAAAGGTTAGATTCATTCTTTTTTAAATTACTTTATATTTAATTAATACTGTACAAAATATAATTTAATATAAAGTAAGGTAGCCGCCTCTAATCTCTGATATTTGTTTGTTTTATAATTAATTCTCTTCCTCTTAACTGTTAGGCTATGTTTACATTTCTAATTTACAATTATTTGGAATGTGTTTCACTTCCGCCGTATATTTATATATGTGGATCTTGTTTTCCTCATGTTTACACTTTCACATTTTATCACATATATTGTCCATTAACTGTACTTAGTAGTATTTACGATTTTTTTACTTTATCGTACTGCTGGGTGAGGAGGAAGTATTCCTGTAAGATTTTCGAAATTGTGTTTTCACCGGAAATACATGTTTTGAGGCCCACTAACTATGAAAAAGTGTTTTTTAGTGAGTAAAATCTCTCGCTCGCTCGCCAGCGTATGTGTTTGTGTGCGTATGTATGTATGTTATGTGTGAATCAAATAAAATATCACAAAAACCAAAACTTGCAAAACGCTGAAAACTTGATAATCGTTTTTGTTTTTTTTCGATAAGAATCATGACTGTAGTCATGTTGAGAGTTTTTCAAAGTCTAAAACTTTAACGAAGTGAACAAAATCGCGACAAATTTGTGGTGAATTTCGAGGCTAACGTCCATCAGAGAAGCTGCTTGAATTTTTAGGCGACGGCTGGTCTCGTTCAGAGTTGGGCAAAACGTAATTTCAATTACAATTACGATTACTTATCAATTATTGTAATTTGAAATTGCAGGAATAAAATTACATTACATATAAAATTGTTCACAATTACAATTACTGATTGAGCTAAAGTCAATTACCAAATACAATTACATATGATTGTAATTGTACTTCTGCAATTCCAAGTAATTTTGATGCAATTACAAGTAATTGTAATTGGTAATTGCAATTATTAACTCCAAAATGGCACTTAAAAAAGTAATTAGATACAACTCAAGAGACTGAATTCTCCTGAAATTTTTGCCAATTTTTAATGATAATTGGGAGATCGAATTTATTTAACCCAAGAGATTATTGAGTGGAAATGTGACAGAGTTTACTTTTGTTCAATTACTCAATTTTTTTTTTTTGTATTTGTAATTCTATTACTGAAAATACAAGTACATATAATTGTAATTGAATTACAGGTAATTGTAATTGTAATTAGAATTACCTAGCTACAAGAAATAATTGTAATTGAGAGCCTCAATTACAATTACAGTAATTGAAAAAGTAAATGCAATTACTTAAAACGATTACAGTAATTGTAATTGGATATTACAATTACTTCCGTGTAATTGTTCTTTTCTTCTTCTTCTTGGCATTACAGCCCATGTAGGGCCCTAGCCTCCTCATTTGAGGTTTCGAGACTTGTTAAGGTTTTGCGGGGTAGGGTTGTCGGCCCTACGCCCAACCCCCGATACAATGGAGGACCTTGGATTTGAAGGGTTTACTCCCTTTGCCGAAGCTGTCTCCAAGAGAAGGGCGTGAGGTGTATGTGCCTTGGTGTGCGTGTCAAAGTGTATGTAGTGTAAGTGTATTTGTCCCTGTTGTGTAGTGAAAGTGCATGGAGTACTGTGCTAGGAACCCGTGGATTGCAACACCCAGGAAGCTGCATGCAACAGCGACCCCCTGCGGGGGTAATTGTTCTTTGGAACCAGTTATTTCTATATTTTGGGCCATTTAACTGTATTCCTATTGAAAGTACAGTCCAGTTTTGCTCATGTAATTGAAGGTGTAATTAAATACTCATGTAATGAATTACTGCCCAACTCTGATCTCGTTGGCATTCAAAAAGTAAATGAGTCACTATCTAAGGGGTAGAAGAATTACAAGACCAGCTGTGGATCATTGAATGTTTTTAAAACGATGAAGATATTGGCCATAACCTTCCATGCCCGCCCAATATTTGCGTGAGTTTAATATTTAGAGGCAGTTTAGACCAATTAAGTCGGTTGTAAATCGTTTGAAAAAAGAAGCTTGATAAACATAATGTATTCCATAAGAAATTATTAAATTGGCTTAGATTTGTTCAGGAGACAAATAAGACACCAGCTTTAATCGAATTTTATGGTCCATTAATTGCAAACGCTAAAAATACCAAATTTGAAGAAAAAATACGTTAAAATTATGTTATGTTTTACATCTTTTCGAATAAGTTTTTGAATTTTGAGGGGAGGGGGAATTTTCTCGAAAACAACTATAATGATTATCTTTATACTTGATAAACTGCTCATTTATAAACATTTCACTTGGATATATATTTTAAACATATTCCAGATAAAATTAATTTTAAGTGAATACTGGTGGGTAGGGGGGTGGTAATCTTGAGACTTTAGGAGTCTTGATGATAACGTAACAATCTCTCTTCTGATATTAGTGTAGGTATACATGTGTGAGTGAGAGAGAGAAAGAGACAGCAATTCACGTTAGAAAGCCTGAGACTTATAGGTTGTTTTATTCATTTTTTATTTCCAATGAATCTAAAAATAACTCTGCTTTATGATATCAGTTTGTCTGTTTTTTTTTTGTTTTTTTTTACCCCTCGTGTTTATTATGAATTTAGTTTTCATGGAAATGTCAGCAATTAAACAAATAGATTTGTTTTTTTTTAACAAATGCTTTGTTTTTGTTTTTTTTAATTTTTAAAAAACTTAGCTAATGAAAAACTAATATTATATAAGTTGTAGAACCATACATTATGCTGGAAGTGGTACTATAAAGGAAAGCTTAACGCTGCTGTTCCTCCGGAAACACCGTAAAATACATTTCCCAGGAAAGATTACAAATAAAAGTGATAGACATTTATGTAATGTAGATAGTTATAAGAGTTCCAAGAAAATCGTTGGAACCGTTTACAAGAAAAAAAATCACGAAAAACTGAAATAAAAAAGTCAATAAAATCAATACTTACGGTTGAAGAATTTTGCCCTGAAACCTTCAATGTCAGATGCCATGGATAGTAGGTAGTAAGTACCGTAGTAGTAGGAATACCAAGTTGGAGCTCCCTGCAACTTTTTTCGTTTTATAAAATTATTTTTGTTCACACACACAGACCATTTCCTAAAAACATTTTATTCGTACTCAGGAGACCTCAAATCATCTACTTCCGGTGAAAACTCAATTCCAAAATTAATATAATGTAGAATGGTCTTTAAACATATCCAAAATAGTCAGATATATAATCATTTTAAGTATATATTTTGTATTTCTATTTTTCTGAGTTTATTTAATGTATATACGAATTATAATAGTGTAAAGATTTTTTTATTTTATTTCATTTTATTTAATCCCTAAATGAGAAAGAAGTTTGGCGAAATAATTGGAATTTACGCCAATTTACTTAATAAAGGAATCCCAATTTACGTTGGCTTTCATTTAATTTGTCAATCTTATTAGGGAAATACTGACAGGGGAACTAAATTGCTTTCAATAATGTGTTCTTTAGTGCAATATCCCTACGCCCTTGCTTTTATATAAAAGAATGTGTTCCCGAATCAGTAAGAGAAGTTTTAAAGGGCTGTTGTTAATCTTTTAATTATTAGCCTTTGAAATTATATTGTAAGACATCAGGAATACCATTCAAGTAATATTATTAAGAAAAAGTCTCTAGTAATTTATTTAGATTTCGTTCATATATGATTCTCTAAAATTACTTTCTTTTTTTTTTTTTCTAATCAATTTCTTATGAAGCTGCTGTAAAAAATGTGATGTTCCGTGTAATAGGATCCGAAGAGAGGGATTTAAAGCAGAGAGAGAGAGAGACACAAGATTTATTGAGAGTCTCACTCGCTAGGATCTGAAGAGAAGGGTAGTAATTGGTTGCTGACACGTTGTAACTGCTGTATAAACTGTCCTAAAAACTCTCCCCTGTAGGGCTAGCGCAGATGTATTTAAACAGAGTTTCCCACTCTAGTCTGGACTAAGTAGCGAGTGTGATACTCAATTTTGTGTGTGTGTCTCTCTCTCTCTCTGCTTTAAATTCCTCTCTTCGGATCCTATTACATTCCTTTACAGGCTCTGATTATTCTAAATATTTCTGTAGTTAATAGATTGGTTTCATCCTGTTTTTAAAAATGAATAGCATCCATCCATTCCTATTGTATTTGTATTTGGTGACTGCACTTGTATATGTATCTGGACGGAAGTAAAAACCACACGCCACTTCACGCTCCTGTTCATATCAAACCGCTGCTATTCATTTTCTAATTATTATTATTTGATTCGAAATTATATTTTTTACATCCTATTATTGTAAAAGGTCTTTTGTTATGAAACATTACTAACCAGGCTAACTTAGTCATCAATGGGAGTATAATAATTTTGAAATGTTTCTTTTTATAAAACTTCATTGTTTGCCCCTTGAAATAAAACAAAAATCTGGCGTGAAACACTCACACAACTTTCTCTTACCGCAGTTTACATAGTTGTAATTGCAAATTTATCATTCTTACTGTCTTCAATATTATATTAATAGGAAAATCTAAACTTAATAAAATGAACTAATATAAATGAAATTAATTTTTTTTATGAGGAAAAAATTAGAATAGGTATGAGAAGGAGAGAAATTAGTAAGGAAGGGTTTTTGAGAAATAAGCTAGAATGAATGCTGAACACTGTATAATAAAATAGAGACACAAAACTGCCAGGACCTTTCCATGTGAATAGAAATTAAGTGGGGAG
Organism: Triatoma infestans; assembly: GCA_011037195.1. Lineage (NCBI taxonomy): Eukaryota > Metazoa > Arthropoda > Insecta > Hemiptera > Reduviidae > Triatoma > Triatoma infestans. The sequence continues at coordinate 8,086 of JAAEAF010008521.1, forward strand.
AGATTTAGCCTGAGTGATGAGAAGGGTAGTAGTTGGTTGCTGACACGTTGTAACTGCTGTATAAACTGTTCTAAAGACACTACTAGGGCTGCGAAGCTGTATATATGCAGTCTCCCACTCTAGACAATTTTGTGCCTCACTCGCTTTAGATCCCTCTCTTCGGATTCTATTATAAACATATTCTCAAAAGTATATTTGTTGATAGTATACAAAAATTTAAAGAAAATCGTGAAATACTGAAGGGGAAAAAAGTTCAGTAAGTCGTTACTTCCGGATTCATGGTTTTCTCGATATAGTAATTGTGGATTTTTAGATGCAGTACCTAAACAGAGAAAATCAAATTTGAATTTGCTGCAAGTTTTCGTTTTTGAGATATATTGGTCACACACATACACACACACACACACACACACACACACACACACACCAGAGGACCTCAAAATTTCGGAGAGGGTGAAAACTATTTCTATAATCTGACATAATCGCAATTATTTTCTCTTATAAGGAGTAAGAGAAATTAATGAATGTAATAAGAGAAAGTATTTATTCGCATATCAGAATCTAAATTTATTTACAAACATACAGCAACATAGTATACGTACAATTACCAGAGACTTCTTGCTCTGATGGCTGCATTCCTCGTGTAAGCATTGAACCAAAATGGAAGAGATTTTTTTTAGGAGTATGTTAAAGCTGACTTAGCCTTCAATGCTGGAAAATATGACTTTTTTTCCAAGATAGTCTGCTTCATTTTGTGGTCATTGGCCGGTTTTGTACTTTCTCCTCTCCCTCTTTTTAGGATGTCTTGATAAACAGTATGATATCTTACGCTTGCTAAGTCCAAAGTCTTGGTACTTACTTACTTTAGTGTATCACTCTCCACATCTCTTTCTCTCTCTCTCACTACACGCACACGCTCTCTCATACACACAGTATGTATCGTGACTTTGCTTTGTATCAGCGGTGATATCACGCTGTTCAATCAAGCACATCCTGAAGTTGAGGAAAGGTACGAAGATGCTTGTCTATAGGTAAAAAATGAAACAAAAGATCTCTTAATGATCCCAGAGTTCCTGGATGGTCTTCCAGAAGAATCTGACATTTTCTAAGCCTTTCATATCCCTAGTTGATTAAATATCCTGAATTTGATTCATATCCCTGAATTTGATTAAAATCATTTTTTTTTTATATGCCTCAGTACAGGATAAAACCAATAAGTTTGCCGTGGATTTTATTTTTCTTAGGATTTGATGAGTATCTTTCATTCTTATCCATATGTACATTGGTATCAGCAGCAGCATAAAAATAAAAGTCTCCGAAAGTCGAAATTGATATTCTTTATTACTTACAGTGAGCCGACGTAAAGATTGCCATCAATATTGATTTACAGATTGTTAGATATGTAAAGGCAAAGACAATAAAGCCACATACAACGAACAGCGTTACATAGAATGTTATTATTTCTAAGTGTGAGTGTGAATGTTTGGTAGTAAGATACAGTTTGTCTATTGGTTTGCCAAAGCCAAATAGTTACAGACATCAAGTGCCATTCTGCAGTCTCACTATATGTAAATTTTTTGTGAATGTTGGGAATGTCATTACTGTAAGTGCTGTTCGCGTTGTTAGACTGGGGATACCCTGGGGATCCCTGAAGAAGAATGGCCTGGTCCTAAGGGGATTTGTTTTTTACTGGAAGTAAGAATTCACTAAAAGTTTTTATTTTTTCTTATTCGTCGATATCTGTAAGTGAAACCTTGCTTCTCTACGCCTATTATCTTTCTCGTACTCTCACTCTGTATATGTGATTTTCTGTGTAAACAAAATACCTCAAAAACAAAAACAAAAAAATCATAGAAAGCTCAAACTTGATATTTTATTAGATACTACCACTTAACACGAAAGTTTCGGACAAAATCCATCAACCGGAAGTGCGATTTTACTGAATTTTTTTGCCCAGAATTTCGCCGATTTTCTCGAAAATAGTGCCCATGATGTTCTATAAACTATTTATATATATATACTATCTACTTTCATAAATACCTATCACTTTTACGAATATTTGAAACATTTTTCTGAGAAACTTTTTGTTAAATAGTTTTGCAGAATTTTGTGGCGTTAAATCTCAAATTTATATAATGGTGGCGTTAATATAATTTACATATTAAGTAAACAAATAGAAAGTCGTGTGAGTGTTTCACAACAGATTTTTTAAAATTTTTTTTTTATTTGATTCCGATTTTATCAAAAACAACTCTAATTTATTTCAAACGCTTTTATCTGAAAATGTCGATTCGAGGAAGCTGTAAACGTTAGGTTTCCCTCTACAGTGCCATATTAATATTATAGATGGGTTTCTTAATCTAGCTGGCAAAAAGTTCCATGTTTTGGAATAGAATTGCCCTTACAATTGTAAGAATTAAAGTAAGAGAAAATCATATGAATATTTTAAATTGATTTTTTTTTTTTTTTACTTCCTCTTTTTCTTACTTAGTAAGAGGAAGTATTATAATCATGTCAAATTTTCGATATCGAGTTTTCACCGGAAATATACGTTTTGAGGTCCCCTGCGGTCCAAAATAGTGGTTTTTAGAAAATGGTCTACGTGTGTATGTGTGTGTGAACAGCATAGGTCAAAAACGAAAAATCGTAGAAAATTCAAACTTCATATTATCACAGAATCCGACAGTAAATTGTCTTGAAATTCCTTTCCAACCGGAAGTACCATTTTATTGATTTTTTTTTCTTCACTTTTTGCGACTTTCTCCAAAATGCCTACAACGATTTTCTTTAAACTTAATATATCAACTATACATACTATGAGCTACAACTTTTATTTGAAACATTTCTCCGGGAAAATTCATTTAAGGGCACTTTTGGGGAGCGGTGGGTGGTAGGTTTTCCTCTCAAGTACTATTTCAATTTATTATACAATTCTGTCATCTATATAATATTAATTACACTTAAATATATTGTTGAAATTCCGAGTTTGAAAAATATCGGATTTCCAGAAGTACATTTTTACTAGAAAGTATTTTTCAGTTTTCTGCTATTTTCTCTAAAACGACTGAAACAATTTTCTTTAACTTAACTATGTGAATTTCTCATTTAAAGAGTTACAACTTTTATTTGAAACATTTCTCTGAGTAAAGTCATTTAAGAGGACTTTTGGGGGAGGGATGTATTATGTTTTACTCTAAAGTACTGTCTTAATTATTATTTTTACAGTTCTACCATCTAAAACAAAATTCATTAGAAATAAATAGATGATCAAAATTTCGAGTTTCAAGAAAATTAGTAAACCGGAAGTGCGCTTTTACAGAACAGTTTTTTTTTTTCATTTTTTGCGTTTTTCTCCATAAAAACATCGACGAATTTCATTAAATTTGATATTATTAACTATAAAATTTGTCTATTATAATTTGGAAATCTGGAATAAGAGAAAGTTGTGTGAGTGTTTCACACGATTTTTTTTTTTTCAAACAGCTTCAATATTTTGCATTCGCTGATCTTACAGGAATCGAGGAAATATGCTTTATTTTAAGGAAACGCTGAATTATGCTGAAATATTATAAATACTAAATAGACTGGCAGTAGGATTAATATAATCAGCACTCTTCTTCAACTGGGAAAGATAAAAAAACAGTTCGACTCTAAATTTGTGCACAATTTATACAGATTCATATTCAGCAAATGCTTTGCTGACATATTGAGTTTACCAGTTTTGCATTTAGATTACGTCAGTTAGATCCGGCAGATCTCTCAGGTCGTGTAATCTAAATTGATTCGGACTCCAATCTGATAACAAATGCATATTTGGATCGTGATTTTGTTTTCAAATGATAGTAGGCAGCCATATTTACACATAATTGATTTTCATATTTCCATCTCTCTCTCTCTCAATCTGTCTCTTGGTCTCCCAGTCGAGTATGAAAGCTACAACAACTACGGCAGATGAATGGCACGCAATAAAGGGACGGCAGAAGATGGAGGAGTAAGTGCGTGCCAGGTACTAGCCACACTGTATGTATGTGTTTGGACCAGTAAACTAAATCAATATCTCGCCCACACCGTCCTGTCTGCCTTCTATACGAAACCTCCTGGGAGGGTGGAGAATTGAGCGGGAAGTTGAAGGGAGTGAAAAGCTTGGCTGTTGTGCGCGTGTGGAAACCGGCCACCGCCCTGCCCATTCACTCCCATCTCCAAGCTTCTCTGTTACTTTCTCGGATGTATCTCTCCAAAAGGAAAAATAGGGTTTTCAGTCTCCCCCCTCCCCACAAGTCTTGATGTTTTTCCCTACTTTTTAATAATATACTTCTTCGCTATTATCCGCATTTTCATCACATTGTAATAAATTCATTAAACTTTTAATTGGATTGTAATCAGTGCTAGTAAGTTACTTGTTTCAAAACCTTTGTATTGATTTACAAAAAATCCGGTTGGTCATATTTTACTAGAATTTTCCCTTGTGTTCCACTTATTATGGAATATTCAGCAAGGGAATAGAAACAGAGTATTAAGACGGGAAATTCAGCGTAGTTTTCTCTTTGGTACTATAAATTTTGGATAGACTCATTTAGTGGGAAACAAACTAGTTATGGATCTTCTGGAAAAAAGTGGCAATGGAATTTATCCACAGATTACATACATAGACTTTCCTTCACTTTTATTTGAAACAATTTTTTTTGGAAATTGATTATGAAGGTTAGAGACTCTGTGGGAACGGTGATTTCAGATATCCTCTCATGCTATATCAAAACTCACCCAATCTAAACCACTCATACGATTTCCTCTTTACACTGCCATTGTTATTGCTAATTTTTTCCTGAATATAACAGATGGTGATAAATTTTACTGTTGATTTTTTGTAGTACATAGATATTATTGTATGTGATTGCGCAGTGCACCGCCAGGCAGCACTATCAGTCCCTCCCCCAACAAAACTTGAAATGACAGTTTAGAATTAGATATTCAGAATTATTCTAAAATCAATTTCTTTCCGAAAAAATATATAATAAAATGTGATAGGTTCAATCTATGTACTATTTCTAGAACCAATCCTTTCAGCCATTATCGAGAAAATCACGAACAACTGAAAGTTAAACTTTATATCTTTAAAACTAAGTTTTGATCGAAACTTCATGACGGACTTAATTTTACACAAATGGAAAGTCAAGTTCTTTCTATTGTTTTTTGTTTTTGTTTTTATATAAGAATTACATCGTTCACATCATTGACGCTCAGCAATCGTTTAGAAAAAACATCACCTGATTCTGGATGCCTCAAAACATGCGATCTCTTGAATAAACTCAATTTCATAAATCAGATAAATCCTTTTAAGATCATTAAGGAAACTTGAAAAATAATGTTGAAAACTTTTCTAATAATCAAATTTTGTTTTCACTTTAATACTTTCCAAAACAATTCAATGAATTCAATATAAAATAAAATGACACATATAAAAGTAAATAATTATTTTCATTTTAATACTTCATTACTTTCGTAATATAAATGAAGCCATTAACTTAATATTTACATCCAGTTTATTCTGTTATCCAGAAGCAGTTGATTCCTTTGATACAAATTACTTTAAATTCCCCCCCACCCATTATTTACCACCTCATTATTATTATTATTGATCGAGCGTTGTTCAACGGGAGGTACCCTTCAATAGCTGTCTCTGATTGGTTTAATAAATTATGTATTAAGCGTATAGAATTCCTCTATTTTAATCCTGAATTTATTAATTTAAATATAATTTTGTTAATAATTGTTTTTTTTTATTAAAAAGTTTATTAAATTTAATAACAGTATATTTCTCTCACATATTTTCTAATATCCTTTCTACTTTAATAACATAAAATATTTGAAGTTCCAACATCGTTTAGCACGCCGCTGTCGTTTTAGTGTTCGTTCCCCAGCCTGTACATACCTCTAATGTCATCATTTCTGGGTGTGGTTCCATTTCGAATTATTGACGTCAATATTTCTATTCTCACTTTTCTGTATACTCAATTTCATTCACAGTTCCTTTATTCAATAAATATATTATCTGTTACTTTATTCACAGTAAATTATTAATAAATTGCTTTAATTTATGTAACGTTGCTAGCTAAAATGGTCTTAACAAGGTTTCGACTAGTTAAAAAAAAAATCGATTTATACTTGAAAAAAATTAAAAATATCTATTGACACTATATTTTATTTTGTATTTATGATGCTTCTGTCATAACTGGTTGTTGGAAGTATTAATAGTTCTCGGCCCTTTCCCAGACAACTGTTGGATCTCTTTCTGAGCATTGTGGTTTGAGGAGACAACTGTACGTTTTGTAGAGTCTGTGAGACAGAGGAGGAAATACCCATCCATCTTATGACAGATTGCTTGGAGTGTGAGGAAATTAGGTTCAGCACCTTTGTTTGGAACAGGATTTCTGCAAAAGAGCTAAGGCTATTTCCCTTTAAGATTATTGTCTGATTTGTTCGGACTGCGGTGAATCTTACATGGGTTAGACCCGGGTCATGATTTTTACTCTAGACTCGGTTTTTTGTTGTTTTTCTAGGGGTAAGCTATATGGGCCCTTTGGGGCTTTGAATAGCGTAGGGTTGGTCCCACCCCACAAACAAATTATATAAAAAAAATTAGGATAGTTTAACAATTAGTAAAAAAAATTTCTACAAGATTTGCGGATCAGAAACTGTGATATTTCTAGTCGTTAGGAGTGCTTCATACTATTTCTACTTTCAATTACTCCTGTAGCAAGAGAAAGTATTACGATCGTATCAATTTTTTATATACACTTTTCACCTGATATAGGTACGTGTTTTGAGATCTCTTGAATTCCGAAAAAGTGGTTTTTAGAAATTGGTCTCTGTGTGTGTGTGTGTGTGTGGCATAATTAAAAAATGGAAGATCGCAGCCATTTTCAAACCTGACATTTAGTTTAAATGCTAGAATGGGTCCAGACAGTAAGGTTTTAAATAAAATCGATCAACCGGAAGTAACACTTTACTGAATGGATTTATCAGTTTTTGCGTTTTTTTTTATTTCGAAAATAGCTCTTAACGATTTTCTTTAAACTTGGTACATCCACGACATATATATATAAAGAACGACAACTTTTATTTGATACATTTTACCGGGAAAATTTATATAAGGGTCATTTTAGAGGATGCTTTCCACTAAAAGTGCTGTTTTAATTTATTATACGATTCTATCATCAATATATAATTATTAATCAGAATTAAATATTATATTGGACAAATTTTCCAAGTTTGAAGAAAATCAATTGACCGGAAGTTTATAGGTTTTTTTTTTTTTAATTTTTCTGTGAATTTCTCCATAAAAACCATCGACGAGTTTTTTATTAAACTTGGTTTACTTGGAAAACTACTTTATGGAAGGAGTGTTTTTGAAGAACTTGAGGAACGGAACGTTAGGTTTTTCCTCAAAAAAGTCATTTTATAAAGCTGTAGATTTTTCCATCTATAGATCTATTAAGAATTATATTGTAACGCAGCCAGTGGTGCCATCTAGGAGAGGAAGTAGGAACCTCAATTCTCTTAGTGGCCGCTAGGAAGCGCTGGCGACGCGTTCTAGTTCTTTCTGGAAGGATTGAGAAGATTCTCCACCGATATAAATAGTGGGACCACAGAGAGTTGAGAGAGTTTTTCTAGTTACAAACGAAGTGTACGTTTGTGGAAAGTGTGTAAAAAATGAATAAAGTGAACTTTTGTGGTTTAAACTGTGAAGTAATTATTATTAAGTGTTGTATTTTGTAATTTATTGCGTATAACAATAAATTGGTGTTTTCTTTATTGAAGTTTCGAGAATTTTATCTATACGAACCCACTTAAAACTAAATGCAGTAACTAGTTTAGAGGGAAAAACGTTACAATATGTTTGGAGAAGAATTAGTTAGTTATAACTATATATGTATATTATAGTAATAGAAAGTCGTCTGATTGTTTGTCACCAGATTTTTTATAATTGACTACCCTTAAAGTTTATTAAGGATCATTTTTTTTTTCTTTTGTAATCGTTTTATTTCAATCCTTTACCCAAAACATAGTAAATCATATTTCGAAATGATTTCATAAATGCGCAATTAAACAAAAACATGAAACCTCACACAATAAGTACCAAAGTGTCAAATTTCACTTTAATGTCTTTACGAATGTTTAGAGAAACAAAACAAAACAAAAAAAAACACACAATAACATAAGGCTTCTTTAATATGGTAAAGGAATCGTTTGAGAAATAAATTGATTGATTATTATTTATTTATCGATTTATATATTATTTATTTATTTACAAGGAACTAGGTAGAAACAATAAAAGAAAGCAATATATTTAAATGTTTATGGCTAAGAGCCCGTAGTAAATAACCTGTAGGCCCTTAATAATAACTTGAATGTCTCTTTAGTGGATAATGGTTAGGTTTTAAGTGCTGTCAATCGATTGGGCAATAAAAATAGAGAACATTCTATTTGGGACTATTATTATTTTTTATTTCTCTACTTTAATTTTCATGATCAGACCAAAGTGATTTCTATTCTTATTGGTGTCTTTATTTGTGGAAATAAAGTCTTTAAGAATTAATGCTATTTTCATGCATTGATATCACTATTATTATTATTATTATTATTATTATTATTATTATTGTTATTATTATTATTATTATTATTATTATTATTATTATTATTATTATTATTATTATTATTATTATTATTAGATGGTTCTTATATCTGACCTATTTTCTGTTTATTTCAATCAATAATTTATAAAAACAAAAACAAAAAAAATCAAAAATTATTTAATATTTATAAAGGAGAATCGAGTCATCGAAACTATGTTTGAGGTTTGTCCAAGGTGTGTGCGCGCGCATGTGAAAAAATATCTCAAAAACGGATAATCGTCGAAAGCTTTAAATTGATATTCCTCGTTTTAGCTATCCATAGTAAATTTCAAATCCCAAAATTTGCCAACATAGGATTTCATTTTTCTTCATTTTCTTCTTAATCATATTCCTCTCCTACGAATATTAAGTGTGAGGAACTTTTTTATAAAGCTGGACCCTAATCCTCTCTTGAAATTCCCTTTCAAACTCACATCCTTTCTAGGTTTACCACTTGGTCTTCTGCCCTTCACTCTGGCATTGTACGCTAACTTGGCAATTTTGCCATGTTCTTGAAGTGGCCAAATCACCTAAATATAATTTCTTCCAGCATGTCTTGTCAATTATTTCCAGGTTAGTGTTAGAATGTTCTAAAAGACTGGAAGAGCTTTCTTCTCTGAAGGATGTGCTTCTAGTCTGGGTGCCAGGTCACATGGGAATTTTTTGGGAATGAGGAGGTGGATAGGTTTGCCAAATTAGGCGCCTCTCTTCCTTTCATTGGTCCCAAGCCTGCTGTTGCCGTGTCTTTTGGCACATGTCTGTCAGGCTTCCAGACATGGACAGCTTCACAGCATTCATCTCTTATGGATGAGCTCAGTTGGTTTTCGGCAGTCCAAAATGCTCATCGGGGGTCCGGACAAGGCCATTAGTGAGACGTTGCTGTGTTTTTCACGGAGCTCTCTCAAGCATCTGGTTGGATCTGGATCTGAACATTGTGGTTTAAGGAGACATCTCTACATAATGGGGCTCATGCCGGATCCATTTTGTAGAGTCTGTGAGACAGAGGAGGAAACACCCATCCATCTTATGACTGTTGCTTGGGTTGTGAGGAAATTAGGTTCAGGACCTTTGGTCGGAATAGGATGTCTGTGGAAGAGCTTAGGCTATTTCCGCTTAAGGTTATTGTCCGATTTATTCGGACTGCGGTGAATCTTAGATGGATTAGATCCGGGTCTGGATTTTTGTTATAGACCCGGCTTGTTGTTGTTTTTCTTGGGGTAGCTATATGGGCCCAGTGAGGCTTTGGATAGTGTAGGGTTTCCCTCCCCACAGACAAATCATAATAATAATGTCTTGCCAATGACTTTTTTTTACGCTTTATTGACTTGTTACGGATTTTCTCTCTTTCTCTTCTATCTTTTCCAGAAACCGCATTTCTATTGCTTGCAGTCGGCTAACATGCAGCTTGGTGAGCGTCCCGCCAAGATCCGCTTGAATATAAACGAAGGGGTACATATGTGTTTCGGTAGGCCACCTTTTTTTATGTTGCTGGTTATTTCTCTTTTATTGAGGAACACCCTCTGTTTTAAACCATCAAAACATCGGCCTTCATTACATTAAACTTTCATATAAATTGCTACTTCAACACCTAATTACAACTGGAAGAAGAAATAATGTTTTATATAACAAATCAACTAATGCATCTCAACCGAACACCCCCAGTTGCATGACACTTGGCTGCGGAAGCCAAGTAAAGAGACTATTTATTAATTATACATATTTTAGTCCTGTCACTTCAATTTCAAAAACAATTTTTCTAGGGGATTCTATCACTGCAATATTATAAGGCTTCTCCCCCAACAGTGCCATTTCCACACAAGCGATGCAGTACCATCACTGGTGGAGCTGAGGAGGTGACTAAAAAGATTTAGTGAACAAAATCAAAACTTGAAGAAAATTTTGTCATTTTAGAACTGGGGAGAATTGTAATGGGGGGGGGGAGTCGTATAAGTGTTTCACGCATTATTTATTTTTTTCTTTTACTTTCTATAACTGTTTTTTATGAAATGCACAGCTGACAAAACCAGTTCTGTAATATAACTGGTTGTTACAAAATCTTTACATGTCACTTGATATTTCTGAACACAATATTCAAACATGAATAACTTTGATAATTAACTGGCCAGTCTTTAAGGATTTTGTCGACCCTGTCTTCCAGGGTGATTGTACGAATAATTCTCTGGTGTGTGTAGCGGGTGAGGTCATACTATCTATTCATAGATTTTTACATATGACTAATGCAATTTTGACTTTTATCTGCACTTCTAATTGCAGGAAATTATTGCGCCAGTTTTACTAATAATTGTATAAAGTGTACAAACAGTTGAATACAAGGGTGGCCCATCACAATAGATCGCAGATGATTTAGTATTTCTAGCCAGTTATTTTTACTAAAGGAATAAGTTCAGAGGGTGGGTAGCACGCTGGATTCCCACGCGGAGATTCCAGTTACGAAAATCCAGCAATGCTGCCCTTAGATTTTCACTTCTTAGGAGTCCTAGAAGTTCACTGTTATTGGTGATGCGACAATGTTGTTTGTAACGAGAGAATTGCCCGCATAGCGGCAGTGCACTGAGAAGGCCCCCACTGGCGGGAAGGCACAATAGATCTTTCAAGTCAGAGTGCATTTACTTATATTTTTAATAATTCATTTTGCAACTAATGTTGTTAAAACGAAGTGTTTTTTTTTTTTTTAATTAATTTCAAATTTCTCAAAATATTTACCACCCGTTTGTTGAGTTAAATTTTTCAAAAAAATCAAATGAATGGGCAGAATGGATTTTATTTGCGAATTTTGAAATTATCATGGGCTTTATAAATTCAGTTAATTTATTGCAAATAATTGAACTATTCCTTTTGAGAAAAACTGTTTACGGTTACATAAATAACAACAACAACAAAAAATAACAATAAAACATGAAATGAGATATCAAGTTAACTTCCGTCACCAATTATATTTCCAAACCGAAAACTTTATTTTATTGATCCCATTAAATTTATATTATAGTCAGGATCCATTAGTAAGTTCGTATTAAGTTACCATTAAGTGACTTTTGTTTTAATGTAATTTGCCCCCATCGTTGGGTAATAATGAATATTTTCATGCGGGCAGTACATAATTGGCCTAATATACATTACTTTTCAACTATTAATATGAACAAATGTAAAATAACATTAATGTAAAAAAAGAAAAGTATTTTTTTTTAAATAAACAGCTTGTACCGTTCAACGATGCGCTTCAAATGAATTAATTAGAGGGAACAGGAAATACAAACCTTTAACAAGATGGTGGCTTAACCTTTAATCCTGGACAAACTTACAGTTCAAAAAAGAAATACACGCGTGCTGACTAACTTACCCACAAGAAAAACTTCATCATCCATAACTTTAAGTTCGTATAGTATCTCTACTAGACCAGGCGCTTTTAGGTTCTCAAGGAAATGCTTTCGTCAATTGATGTGAGTAATTAAACCAGCCCTTCATACTGTTCGTGTTTATAATAATCGTAAAGACTGGCACCGTTCTGTGATGCAACACTGTATTTTAACTAACATCATAATTTTAATTAAAAACTTCCTGTAGGACTAACTGAATATACGTTATTTTGTCTTATTTTAATAATTTTTGCATTATCCGATGAAGTTTAGTCTAGTATTTAACTGTGGCTAATGGTGGTTTCCGTTAACTATAGAAATTTTATTTAAAAATAGTATTAACAATTAATAGCTATTGTCTAAATAAAAACGTAACAAATTAATTAGCAACGACTTGATTGGAGTGAATCGTTCATTTAGAGATACAAAAGAATGATTCAAGCAATTGAGGGCTTAATATAGTTTTTTCGTAGAATTATTTCATTATTTCGCTTAGAAGTGAATCTATTAAGATATTATAGATTGAACTTTAAATTAATTGCGAAATTCTTGGTACAAAAAAAAAATAATTTTTTTCCGAATTATGTAATTTAAAACTCTTGTGTTCGAATTCGATTTTATTTCATGGTCAACATAATTCATAGAGGATATTATGTGATAATGTCGCCAAGTCATCCCCCCCCTTCATGGTTGAAGAACATCGATAACCACCCAGCCAAAATAGTGGCATTATCGATAGTCATGACCATGGCCCTATTTATCGCAAATCTTTTTTTTTACTGGTGGGGGAAGCAAGATCATATGAACGGCTATTGTATGAATTCTGTCAAAAGAAGTTTTGTCAGTTTTTCCTCTTGATTGGACCATTAACACTTTATGTAAAATCAAGTTTATGATACTAAAGATTGCAACTTTGCGATATTATGTAACTGTTGTTTTATTTTTTCCTAGGGTCTTATCAATTATAGGAAGTGGTTTTTGTTTTTTAAGGCGCGTCAACATCTATGGTCATTAGCAACCGGGGCCTACTCAGTACATTGCCAGCCTCCGGACAGTGTTCTCTCGCTACAGACAACACTGTCCTTCACCGAAAGTGAGCTGTAGAGGCTCCTAGGAAGAAAAATTCTAAGGGAAGCATTGGACTCGAACCTGGGTCCTCCGCGTGGGATCCCTTCCCACTAAGCTAATCCCTTCCCTTAAAGGGACTAGTATTAATATTTATGTTATGGTAGAACTTTTAAACGATTTGGTTAGTAAATTGAAATTAATTACTTGTACCTCAATTTTATTGAATATATTTGTTACATATTATTTGTCTTTGATATAAGTAATCTTATGTAATCAGTGTGTAAACTGAATTTGCTCTGTGCAAGTCTTTATTTAAATTGGTCATCTGATATAGTTTGAAGTTGAAATTTACTGGAAGAAATCACTTAAAAAAAAATTTAAAAGCGAAAAATTATAAAAAGTTCGAACATTAATCAAGCAAGCACTGGCGCCAATGACCATAGATGCTGATGCGCCTTAAATTAAAAAAAATAAAAAATGAATCAAGCATTATCAAGGAATCAGACTTGAAGTTTATGGGCAAAATCGATTGAGCAATAATACAATTTTCGAAATGTTTCCTTGGGAATGTCCTACAATTTTTTTTTGAAACTTTACTTAAAAAATTGATTTTTGTAAGGTTTTGAATATGCATTGACGTCAGTCTGTCCATATAAATTTAAATAAATTTTATTACCAATTAAATGTTTTATAAAATTTAATGAGTTTAAAGCAAACTTGTCCATTTGGAAATTGAGAAATGCAATGAGAGAAAGTGTTGTTTCACACGTTTTAGAAATAAATTTGACAATCACCACACGACGATCGATATTAACACAAATAGATGTAAACAAGTTGCTTTTAATGCTTTAATGAAAACATGCTTGAAACCAACTTCCAATCGTGTTGAAATGCTTCGTATTCGTCTTCAAAAAGGCAAACAATACGTAAAAATATTGAGATACTATAAGAGAACTTGCTTTCAGGGCAGAATAACAATTTTATTTTTTAAAACTTCCCGTTGTTTTATCTCTGTGTCAAAATATTGGCAAAATTTTTGCTAAAAAAAATTTCAACCAGCAGAGATAAGAAACGTAATTCTAAATCATTTAGAAAATTTCCAAAAAAAAAGAATAAAATAAACAGCAACTGAAAAGACAAAAAAAAAAAAAATTGAATGTATTTTGTAGTGTTTGAATTTTAGGAAATATAGATTTTATATGAATAATTTATACTAACCAATTAATTAAAAAAATAGTTTGCGTGACGTCAACTATTTATTTTGTTATGTAGAACTGGTATTTAATATGCTTGTCTATCAGCTGGGGCGGAAGGTTATTATTTTGAATATTTGAATAAATAATAATACGATGATAAGTTACAAATGTTAATAAAATATTTTGAAGTTCATAAATAATGGCTTTTTTTTTTCTTTTTTTTTTTTAATATGTATGTTAGTTTTTATTTATTGAAGTTTTTCGGTTAATATTATTGGTAAGTGTAAAAATTGGCAAAATAAATATTAATACATAAAATGTTCTATATTTTATTTTTTATCTTTCATGTATACTTTATTGGCTCCACAAATACATTATTTAAAAAACCATAAAAAAAAAAATCCGAAACTCTACCTAGTATCATTTGATGAAAACTGAAACGGATTCCAGCTGGCCGTGGTGGAGAGAGGAGGAAGGTTTCAAAAAAAAGAAGAAGAGAGGTTATGTTGTTGATGTGAATTATGTGTGTGTACTGCGGAACCAAGCACAACAACTTGTGTGCATAGTGCGATAATAGACTTTTAGTTTATGTAAAAAAAAATTAACTACTGCGTATGAAAATATAATTGTGATATATTTTTATATTTTATTAACTGTGCAACAATAATCATTTTTTTTATAACGTGCGTTACAAAGGTTTTGTGAGTTACAAAAGAATTGACTGTTGGACCAGCCAAAAATTAAATTCTTTGTTAAACAGGGACAATAGAAAAATTGTGTAAATCTGGTAATATTTGCAGTATTTAATATGGTATGATTTTCTTGTACTAATTAGTAATTTTTCTTATTTGAGTGTCCTCTCACTTAAAAAATAACTGTAAGAAAAGGTGTGGATTTCTATTTCAAATTCGAACCAAAATTCTAGTGTTTCTTTATTCCCTTGGCCCTCCTATCGCACTTATTGTGTATATCAATGTAAACAATTTGGTTTCATATAATGCATAGCTGGACAACTTAAGTTCTGGAACCTTTGACGTAATACTAAGCACCGTCCATTACCCAAACCTTCCACTAGTGCATACAGCTATTACTGTTTTCGTAAAAATTTGATTTTAGCAACAACACGTCTCTCAATCCTCTGCGCTTAAGTCGAGAGTTGACAAAAGCAAATGTAAATATTTTAGAAATATATTATAGTTTCTTGCTGCTAAAATTAAAAAAACTTTCAAATTAGAAACATTTAAAGTAGGTCTCTACTCACAAACTTAATGGTATAGTCCCAAGAGGAAATTCCGAAACATCCGCGGGATTAAAGAGCAAAAGGATTCTATTATGACTTATTCAGTGTCACAGTTAATTGAATCAGAATTTCTTTAATATTTCATATAATGGTAGAATGTAATACATATTCTATAGTACCATTTCAGCAAAAATAATTACTAAAATACCGAAAGTCATACCAGAAAATTGTAGAATTTTTGAATATTGTCGGTTATGGCGTTTATCTCAATGTTAGACAGTTTGTCATCGTAGATTCCAAGTTGTTTCAATTGGATCTGAGAGTGGATCTTATATTGTATTTGTTTTCATTTTTCCATTTGAACAGACCAGCGCGCTCAAGGGAACATATGTGCGGTACATAGATGCGGGTAGATTGTACAGGATCAGTGAATGGGAAAGTATGAGTGAAGAATGATATGTTGTTTGCACAGGAAAAGTTATTGTGTGAGTTTGGAATGTTGGCAGAGTAAAATAGATGAAAGAAAATTGGCCTGAGAATACTACCCTGAAGAACACCGGCTAGCCAGAAACTTGAAAATGAATTGCATGAACTTGTACAACAAATACTTCCTAATAAAACAAAAGTCCCAAAAAAAAAAGTGCACGCTAACATAGAGATTACTGATCACGAAATCAATTCTGTTTTCTTAATTAATTGCTTGCTGTTAGCTTGGTTGTTTTTTAGCGTGTCTAATGAAAAAGTCATATCACTTGTATATTAAGAACTTTCTTCATTCAATCACCAATGGCTATTAATTGCCAGAAATTCTCATTAAGAAGAAAAACATCTGGTATTTTATCCGTCGTAGCATGCATATTGATTTTCTTCCTGACCAGTTTCGGATTTTCATCCATCGTCAGAGCAAAGTCACCAAGTCCGTGTAGAAAGTTCATTTCAACGTAATGTTTCTGTTACACTCACACTTGTTGGTTTGTTGGTTGTTTATAATTATGTGGGGAGGTTATAAGGTTAAGTTACTATATGTGTGTGTGTTTAATGACAAAATAGAATTATTATAAATTATGATTAGACATTAGAAACTAGTGTATAATAAATAGCATGTTTTGAAGAATACTTTATAATTAAATTTTAATAATGTTATTAAGTATGCTCATTGTTTTATCAAGTAATTTTTTTAGGGGGGGGGATAAGCTATTTCAGGAGTATATTGCCCTAATAAGAATAGATAGAAGTTGAAGAAAAGCGATGCAAAGTTTATGGAAAGTCAAAACTTGTGCAAGTAATAAATAAATGTGAAAGACAAGCAGCGGTTAATACAAGAAAATATGTATCACATTTATTTATTACTTGCTGTCCTAAACTTTACATCGCCTTTCTTCAGCCATTATTTATTTATTCTTATTAGTACAGTTTACTCCTGAAATAACTTATCGCCCCTCCCTAATAAAAATGACTTGATAAAACACCTAATAACACTATTGAAATTTAATTATAAAGTATTCTTCAAAACGTGCTATTTATTATACACTATTTTCTAATGTCTAATCATAATTTATAATAATTCCATTTTATCATTAAACACACACACTTAGCAACATAACCTTATAACCTCCATACATAATTATAAACAACCAACAAAGCAACTAGTGTGAATGTAACAGAAACATTACGTTGAAGTGAACTCTCTGCACGAACTTGGTGAATTTGCTCTAACGATGGATGAAAATCCGAAACCGGTCAAGTAGAAAATCAATATGCATGCTACCATGGATAAAATACCAGATGTTATCCAGTAATATGGACCTTTCATCCACATATTCAATTAAGAAGAAAAACTTTCATTATTTAATTAATGATGTAATGTGTAAGTAGGATAGTGAACTTAAAAAGCAAAAACAACTTTTGGTTTCTATTGTGAAAGGTATTTAGAGTATTTTGAAATAATTACGTTATCTATTCTTTGTTTTGTTGTTATGTTGATAGTTTTCTTGGATTTGTGATGCAGAGGTTAGAAACTTTGACATTGCCACCATCTTTATCACTGTCAAGAAATAAATAGTCGTTTAAATCGTTTAGTTCACATAATTATTAGATTTGTTTTTAATTAAGAAATTATTCCGGGTATACTACTTTGCGCCCTACCAAATCGTGTTTTCACCGGATATATATATACAGGAACTCTTTGGTACGAAATAAATATTTTGTGGCGCAATTTCTCCCATCCTTTGTATATATTATGTATGTATTTGAAAATATCTCTCTCAAAACAAAAATGAACTAAAACGAAGGTTTCGATTAAAAAATCACCGAAATTATGCAACTCCAATGAATTTTTTATAAGATTTTGCGATTTTCTCTCGACAATAGTTGAAATGATTTTCTTGATTTTGCGTTTTTCTATAAACCCATAACACTTGTTTTGGACTTAACTTGTTTATTAGAACTTTTTCCCTGGAAAATGTTTTTTTGGGGGATTCTGTGGGGAACCGCGAACTGCAAGATTAAGCGCTCCTCTTCAATTCAATGTAATGGTTCTACCACAATTTTTTTTTTTTGTTTTTTTTTTTGGCATTAGCCTTTAGCCATACAGCCAGCAGCGTCATAAATATTTAATATTGTAACAGATAATAAATAACTCCGGTTGAATTAGTAATTTTATTTGAAAAGTGCTTCCTAACTTTCATGATTGTAGAATTTTATTTGTGAATTCGTACAATACCTTGAGCGCTTCTATATTATCAGAAAATAAAATTTCCTCATATGTAGCACTCTCTTGAAAGTGCTTTTTGATTTTATCTTTGAAGATTAGTCTGTCCGACTGATGTTTACTACAGGTCATAACGAGATGTTTATAATCTTCACGTACTTCACACGAGGGGCACAGAGAGCTTACTACTTGCCCAATTTTGCATAGATAGGCTCTGCAGACAGCGTGGTTCGATCTCAGACGACAGATTGTGGTCACAATGTGCTTATCTAATATATGATCCTTAAACCATGGTCTTCCGGGATTCCTAATGTTAGTTTTGTAAAAGTACCCTTTTGTACAGTTACCATAATTATATTTACATTAAAAGCATTGCTAGTATTCCAAATTTAAAGTATAAGTTTATACAAAAAGTAGTTTATTTTACAGAACAGTTATCTAATAAGAGCTTCTAAGTTGAGGATAAATTCATAAAGTTTATAAAGTTCAAGAGAAAATCTTGTAAATGATTTTTTATTTTTTTTTTTTAATCGATTGCGACGAAATTATGAAAAAAACGCTAAGAAAGTAAGGATTATAATGTCACAGATAAAATTAAGGGATTTGTATAGATATATTTGTTTATATAATTTTTTTCTTTATTTGGTAATTAAATAAAATTGTAAAAACTTATTTAAGATGTTCATTATATACTCGGAATAACTTCTTGTATAAATAGAGCTCTATTTTAATAGATCTATAAAAAATTTTATGTGTAAGATTAACTTTACACAAATAATAATATGTTTTTTTTTTAAGGCATGATTTACAACTTTTTAAAGTACTATTATTAGGATTATCTATTGTTAATACTTTTAATATTAGGATTATATATTTTTAATCAGTTGACCGGAAATGCCAAATTTTTTAACTGTAATTTTAGATTTTTGCGTTTTCTTGTTAACAAAGCAGCCAGATTCTTTGAACTTGGTATATTAATTTGAAGATAAACAGTTTGATTTCGTGCGTCAAACTGGACGAGATTTGTAAAAAAATACTTCGCTCATTAATTATTATATTTTTTTAATTAGTATTAGTATTAAATTAGTTCTCAATTTATATGAATATAAATAAAATTGATAAAGGTATACTCTGTAATCCCTTTCTCTATATAGACTGTTCCGTTTGGTATAACCTCAATTCTCTCTGGGATTTGTTTTGGTATTGTTATCGCGTATTACCGCTAGATGTCGGGCTAATTAGAGTTGAATAATTTTTACATTCACACACTAGTGGAAGAAAATAGTTACGTAACCCACTTGTTGTGTTTGAAAATTCAACTTTCTTCACTAAATTTAGTGTAATAATCGTCACATTTATACAACGATTGTAGAAAAACAAAAAAATCATTTTAGTGATTGTGAAGAAGCTGGAGGGCGTCACGCTATCCTCTAAAGTGCCATGAATCGTACGTGAAATGAGAAAAATGTAACATTTCGACCTCGAGTGAGAGAAAGTCATATGAATGTTCCACTGAGATTTTAATTTACTTTCTCTCACTGTTGTGATTTTCACCGTAATTAAGTGTTTGGAGATCACCTAGGTAACAAAAGTAAAAAATGTTATTAACGTTAGATAACACGATGTGTATGAGAGGGAAGAAAGAGAGAAAGAAACTGAATAATTCAGTGACTAAAAAAAAAAAATCGCAGGTGTTCAATCTTGTTTTATTCTAATTTGATTAAATGGATTGCTTTGTGTGGTCTTAAAATGTTTCGTCATATATTTAGTCCATCCTATAAGCTGTTTTTTTCGCTTCAGATTTTTCAGAAAGTTAATGCCGCAGCCTTATTTCTTACATTAACTTTTGTTTGGTTATAACTTCTTTATGAAACCCTAAGGCGCCATATTTATTTAAAGTTGATATACAGAAATAGTTACTATTATTCTTTATTTTGTCCAATGAGTGATTCATTTAATACATATATAATTTATATTTATCTAATTATCTTTTATTATTATATATCCTTTCTAAGTAAAGCCTATCATTTTTTTTTTTTTTTTTTAACCAACGTAACCTATTATTACTCGCTTAATTAAACTTTTTTATGGGTTATCTTTTTTTTTGTAATAACTGTTGTTAATATTTCCGCCAAAATTATGTGGTATTTCGAGGCCCTCGATGTTTTTTTTGTTTTTTTTTTAAATAGATGTTTTATTTTTAAAGAACCAACACTTTTATTATAGTCAATAATAAAATTATATAAAAACTGTTGATATCTGAATCACCCACCCCCACAAGTTGTACAGAAACTTTTCCTGTTTGCACAGTTATCCATTTCCTTTACCATTGATACGCTAGGGGAAACATGACGATGTCAACCAAGGAAATAGGATATCAAGTGATTTTCCTTCAAAATACAATTTCCCTAGAGGTTTTCTAAGATATAGAAGGGAGATTTTTATTTTATTTTATTTTATTTCAATATTTCATTTTTTTTTTATCCACTCTGTAAAAGGTTATCGATTTCAATATAATCGATTGTGTAAAAACCTTGAATGTTAGTTTTTGTGGCGCCATTTCTTTAAATTATTTATTCGTCTATATTTCTGTAAATGAATTGATTTCTTTTTACTTTATTTTTAGTAAGATGATTATTTATTTGTTTGAGATGGTATATTTAGTATTTTCCTCAATTTCATACTTACGTTTCTTTATTTAATTCTTAAACTTCTTATTTAAAAGATTGGTTTGTGTAATTTGTAAGATTTTTTTATTATTGTAGCTGTAAGGTTGCAAATGCATCAAAACAAAACAAGTAGAGTGTTTATTAGAAATCATCATCCCAGACTTAATCCACTTAAGATTCATCAAACCATAGCAAACTGAAACTTATAACAAGCTAGATTAGTCTATAATCTGCAATCACCAAAAGTTTCAAACCCTGGACTATTTACAACTGTAATAGGATCCGAAGAGCGGAGAGAAACACAAAAATACCAACCTAGTTACTCGCTACCTAGGCCAGACTAGGGTGGGAGATTGTGTATATATACAACCGGGCTAGCCCTACAAGGATACAGTTTACAACGAGTCAGCAACCAACTACTACCTTTCTTATCATTCAGTCTAAACCTCTCACTACCTAACTTCTATTATACGAGTAAAGTCCTGGCAGTTTTTGTCTCTCTTTCATTATACAGTGTTCAGCATTTATTCCAGATTATTTTATCTCTTAAACCCAACTTTCTAACTATCTCCTTCTTACATCTATTACACAACCAAAACTGCCTTCTCTCTGTCATATTGGAGAAGAGAAGGAAACGATATTCGGAAGGGTACCAACAAGAAGTACCAATCCTTAAATAGGGGGACTCCATCTTCTCTATTGAGAAATTTCCTTTGGTAATCAACAAAAGTTCCAGTATTATTAAATTGGAATTTTTTGATTAGAGGATTTCATACATTTTTCAAGAAAACAGATGAAATACACAAACGAGTTAATATTGTATTATGACTCCACTAGATAATGTGGGTTAGCCAGTAGGAGAACAAGATGCGGGTTCCAATTAATTGAGCCACGTGTTACTTTTTAATCTCTGTTGAAGTATTTTTTTCAACTTGTGAACAGAATTAAACGTAATTGTATACTTAAGAGACGACAACAACTCTAAGCTGAACACATGTCTATATTGGGCAACGTCATTATTTATATGACAGTTATAAAAAGAAGACGCTTGAGAGTGAATAGATAATAGTTGAAATGAAAAGGGTGGAGGGGATATTTTATATAAAATAGTTTTGTAAAGTCTGTAGAGATGTATATGTGTGGAATAGAAAGCTTTAAACTACGTCGTAATAACAAAAGGACCCCACTCAGCTGTTATGCGCTCTACTGCAATTATATTTTATTTGCTAAAATTATCTACGATTATATCTTATCTTTCGATTTTTTAACATTCGCTTAATCTACATCACAATATGCTATTGAAATCTTGTTCAAAGTTTAATTTCATACTCTTGTGTGTGTCATGAAAGTTTACTTGTAATTGCTTATTGCAAAATCTCTTTGAATAAAAGATAATTCCACATTATGTCTGTTTAAGCGTCGGTTTGTATTGGTTGTGTGATTCTTTCTGTGAAAACAAAATAATTCAAGAACTATAAAATATAGGAAGTTTGAACTTGATATTTCTGAAAGGCATAATTTAACCACTATGGCATCGGCACAAAAGTCATTGATTTTAAGACAGATTTTTAAATATAAGGATCACTAAGCTGCCAATTCACTGATAATGACACTGTCTGGAAGTATAGAATGTAATCACAATAATAAACATGTAACTCTTTTATAAAATCCATCATCAATTTTTTATCTGTAATGTTAAGGACAATTAATCGTTTAGTAAACATTTCAAGTTTTTTAGAAAATTTTAATTATATTACTTATTAGTAATTATATCTTTATAATGGTAATAATTGCAATAAGAGAAATACACTAGACGTGTTTATTTTTTCAAGATATGACCGCATTTATTTGGATGAAAGTATTTATTGGCGTGACGGCTTAGGAATAGTGTACGATTTAGAATTAGAATCTTTAGTTTAAAATTCTAGGCATGATTATGTTTGACCAGAGGTAACATCATTTGGTTGTATAGGAAGCCTTCTTCTTAAACATTGGTAGCCATTTTCTTGGAGGGGTGGGTCTGAGCCGGAAATAGCTACCCGGACACTGTATGAATGTTGTGTAAATATTGTACACAATATCTAAAAAAAGAAACGAATAGTTTTGTCATTTTTATTCGTGTTTTTCTAAATGAAAAATCGCTCCAAACGATTTTCTAAACGTCACATATTTTTATTTCGAATATACGTAAATGATTATTATATTTTCAACATTTTTATAGGAAGATTTATTTTTGGTAGAATTTTTCTGGGGGAATCGCAACGTTTGAGCCAACATGAGCACATCAACTACGCATTACCTACCCAGTCATGCCCACTGCAATGTACTGACGAATGAGCCTCAATTTTGACAGCGAAACTCCCACCTAGAAGCTTTTGGAGAAACAGTGAATTTCAAGCAAGAATTCTTATTGGCTCATATCATTTATCATGTGGCTGACGTTATATTCATCAATTCTTTGCTCGGTCACTCTACCATCTGTCCTCCTTTCCGCACTAAATAAATCGTTACAAAATAATTGCGAGTATAATGTCTCAGTTCCTGTGTTCTCATTTCGCCAGTCAGCCACCAACATCCTCAGTTTTCATGGAATTTCATTTGGCCATTTAATTCTTATGGAAAATTTAGCGTCGTTTTTTTGCTGTTTCCATTCTTGAAACTAATAAATTGCTGATTAAAAGTTGAATCGGTAATCTATAGACTTTATTTGAAGCTATCCATTGATACAAAGAAAGAGATTTTATTTGTTGAAATTGTAATTTTAATCAAGTCAAGTATATGAATAGATTTTTGTTTAGAAATTAGTTTTAAGAGCAAATCTCATATCAACAAAAGTCTGTTATATACCAATTTAACATGCCTGAATGATATTTGTTGGGGGAGATATTTCACCCCCTCCCCCTCTTTTATAATAAAACACTTAATTTGATAAGTACGCTAGAGGATGATGGTGAAAATTAAATTTCCACCAAGTATAATATGCCTTAAAGTGGCAACAAGATTATTACAGGTTATACTTCACTTTCTGCAACAAGTAGTCCCACTAGTCCTTGCCATTGTATATAAGTTGTCACGGAATTTCTATTTGGCAAACTATATATACCAGCTGGCCACTAAAAACTATTGTTTATGTTGATCTCTTTTTCATTTATCAAATGGAACACGAACTATGTTACGTCTATTTTTCTTTTTTTCGTTTGATTTAAATTTCATTTTTTTTTTCATGAAAAATTGATGAATAATTCTGTTTTTTTTTTATTAATATTTTCATGTTTTTAATAATTGCAAATTGTAACTAGACGCGCCACTTTATCTTGGAAAATATTATTTTTAAACCTCCATTTTCTACTTTTACTTAAAGACGAATAAATAAACAAAAGAAGACTTAAGATATTTAATTTTTTGCTTTAATTTCATTATTTAATATATTTATTTTGTTTAAATTTAATAATTTAAATATAACTGTATTAACAGCGTAATTAACAGAGAGATTCTTAACGTGAAAAATCAGTGCTTCCAATATCGTCATCCTCTCAAACTAGTTGCTTAAGAAGTTAGTTCAAAGCCGGATGTAGTTAGTAATGGTAAAGTTAGTTAAGTTAGTAGTGGTGAAGTTAGTGCAATGCTTGAAAAACAGTGAAGTTTATCAAAAGTTACTGGTCTTAAAAAATTCTCTTCACCAAGTCTTCTCACTTCACCAAGCCACACTAGGGAACTGTGTCAAAGAGTTTTGTTCCATGGTAGCCAGTTCAATTTTTCGGCCATCTATCTGTTTCATACATTTGCCCTCGTCTTCGGGATTTCTAACAATGTAATATCATAACTTTGTACAGGGCAAATTCAGTATACATACTCTGGTAAGCATTAAAGAATTCAATGTGAGATTGAATTTGTTCCTGAATTAGTCTGTGATATCATATTAAAGCCATCCTAAAGGCCCGTTCTCACGAGTCAAGTTTAGTTGTCCGATTTTAGGCGATCAGTAAAAGTTGAATGCGACTTGAATCAGTTTTGGTTCATACTTTTCAACTGAAATCGATCAAACCGTTTCAATAACGACACGGAGCACTCTATGAGTTCGAAGCAAACTAAGAGGCCAATTGGGCGATTCGGAGGTTCACACTTGTCTATACTTGAAAGATGGCGAGTTCAACAGAAAGATGCGTCATACTTGAACGATAAAGTTTGATTCGGTCAAACTTTTGTTGATCCAAAAAAAATTGATCAACTTTATTGAAAGAAAAGGTTCTCACTAGGTTTTTCATTCAACTTCTGTTGATCAACTAAAATCGATCAACTAAACTTGACTCGTGAGAACGCGCCTTAAGATGGCCAAATACCCAAACCAATCAGGGATACTGGAAAAATTTCTGGTGTTTTGCAGCAAAACAAGCCCAGGCCTTCATGACTCTGAGGAAACTAGGCCTATTTTATAGAATTCATGGATCCTTACAGGGCTACATGGTGGGGTTAAGAAGCGCATGTAGGCTGAATAAAGATTTCTATTTGTTAAAGATTGCTATTAAAACTTCTCAAACCACTACCACGATAATATTAAGATAAAACCAACACAACACTACACCAGAATACTCATTTAGAATGACTATACGAATATAATTAATAACTTTGAAACAAACAAATCAAAGAACAGATTTATTCAGTTAACTGCAAACTACCCGAGTACGATGTTTTTTTTTTTCGGAATCGGAAATAAAGGGTTTTTAGATCCCCGCGTTTCTAGGCTCGGAAAAGATTTCCTGTTGGAGATTTATCAGCTCATTTATTACAATTCTGAATAATGGTCCTTTGAAGAATGGTCTGAAACGTCGGATAGTCCTCAAAAGCTTACAATATAATCAAATTTAGGAAGGCAAGTATTTAAAAAAAATGTATTAAGACTTTTATAACTTACAACATTTTTTTTTTAAGTAATAAATCAATTTTCTAAAAATCCATTAAGATTTAAGATTTATATTCATTAAAAAAATTTGTTAGTGTCGCATCGATTTTACTATAAACTAGTAAACGAATTCTTATTACCTATAAATAAATAAATATATATAAAAGTGGAACTGTGTAAGGTTTGTTTACTAAAAAGGCCTTGCATGCAACATCGACCCTATGTTCTAGATTTCGTCACAACCAAAATATGAGTCATAACTGTTTACTATCTAATCATAATAAACAAAAGAAATAAATGAATAAAATATACATTTAAAAGTGATTTTAATGTTACATTCTAGTCTAAAATTATCTTTTATATTATCTAAAGCATTTGTCAGGTTAAAAAAAAAAATAATTGTTTATATGACAAGAGAGTAAATTATCACTTTTAAACACTGAAGTTGAGGTTTGAACTTTTTTTTTTGAGTAGCTTTTTAGAATAGGGCACTGGACTTGTAATGCAGTGGTCCCGGGTTCAACAATACTTTCCTTAGATTTTCGTGCCATAGAGCCTGTATAGTCAGTGATGGGCAGCGTTGCCTGAACAAGAGTACACTGTGCGGAAGCCGGTAGTGCACTACTAAGAAAGTTCGGGCGCCAATGACCATAGATGTTGACGCGTTAAAAAAAAAAAAAATCATCCAGACTTTAAACTGATTTAATTGAAAAGTAGGAACTATATTTTTTTTAACATCTCAAGATTAAAACTCACTTGTAATCTCTAGAACCTGAAACTCTCTCTGTGAAGTTTTTTACTTTCTCTTATCCTAGAGTAAGAGGAAGTATAGTAATCGTGGCAAATTTTCGATATCGAGTTTTCACCGTTTTGAGGTCCCCTGAGTCCAAAAAGAGTGGTTTTTAGCAAATAATCTGTGTGTATGTGTGTGTGTGTGTGTGTGTGTGTGTATGTGTATGTGAACTGCATAGCTCAAAAACGAAAAACCGTAGAAAGCTGAAACTTGATATTACGTTTAGGTATCACCATGGCATCTGACGCTGCGTTATCAGTCAAAATTCCTCTACCGCAAGTACCACTTTACTAGTTTTTTTTTTTTTTTTACGTTTTTTGCAATTTTCTCAAAAATGGCTCAGACGATTTTCTTTAAACTTGGTATATCAACTACACATACAAAGAGCTACAACTTTTATTTGAAACATTTCTCCGGGAAAATTCATTTAAGGGCACTTCTGGGGAAGGGGAAGGGTTAAGTTTTCATTTTAACTGCTATTTCAGTTTATTAGACAATTCTGTCATCTAAATAATAATAATTAAAATTAAATATGTTGTTGAAATTCCGAGTTTGAAAAATCGGATAACCGGATGTGCGTTAGTTTTAACACTTTACTGAATGATTTTTCCACTTTTTCGCGATTTTCCCAAAAGTGGGCCCGACGATTTTCTTGAAACTTTGTATATAAACTAAACATGCAAAGATCTACATCTTTTATTAAAAACATTTCTCTGTGAAAATTCATTTAAGGGTACTTTTAGGGGAGGGATGGGGTTACGGCTTCCTCTAAACTGGTATCATGTTGATTATATAATTCTATCATCCAAACAAAATTAATTAGAAATAAATAGATGGCCAAAATTCCAAGTTTTGAGAAAATTAGTAAGCCGGAAATGCGCATTTACTGAAAAGTTTTGTCAGTTTTCGACGAATTTCATTATATTTGGTAAACAGACTATTATCATTTGTCAATTATAATTTTGCGAACAGGAGTAAGTGAAAGTTGTGTGAGTGTTTCACATCTGATTTTTTTCCTTATTAAGTAATATTTTCTCAGCATAGTTGAGTTGGGTGACACAGCATTTAGTCCACGTGTATGATGTGGTAACGGCAAGGAGTGAAACAGCATTAGCACGATCTTTTCAGGAATTCGAGATGGCTCCCGAGAAATTGGGACTACAAATTAACGTGGATAAAAACCTTGTATATGAATTTGTCTAAACCCTTATTCAATAGAGAGTACTAGATCCTCAGACTAGGAGAGTAGTCCTTCAGGTCTGGGAATCAGTTTAAGTACCTTGGTACGATCGTCACTGAAAGAAATCAAGTAGGTGATGATATAAAAGCGAGAATTGCTGCAGAAAATAGATGTTATTTCTCCTTTTGGGGAAAAGCCATGCTGTCTAAAATAATACCACAGACGGCTGCTAAGTTGCTTCTGTATGAAACCATTACCAGCCCAGTAGTAACCTATAGATGTGAAGCATAGGTACTAACAAAAAAATAATGAACGTCTCCGGAAAATCTGGAAGAGAAAGTTGTTAAGAAAGATATTTGACACTGTTATCTCCATTTAAAAGTCAACAGTGAATGGAGAAGCAAAAGGAACAATGAACTCCGTATTGTAGAATTCCTAAAAAGCTTTTTTATACGGAGCACCAGGTGGAAGAAGTAAAAGAAGACACTCTCGCTTACGATGGCTTGACGTTGTAGAGATGGATCCGTCCTTTGGACAGAAATGAGTGGAATGCAGTGCCGGAGAAGGCCAACGTTCTTACTGGATCATAGCTCCCTGAAGTATATAAATAAGTAGAGTTGAAGTAAGTGTCCAATAAATGTCCAGTTAGTTCATCATATTTATAAAATTTACTGTAAATAATGCAGTATAGTCTACATAGGTATATTAAACGCTTTCAACTATCTATAGTCTCAAAACAAAGATTAATTAAACACGATGTTATAAAAAAATACACTACTTTCTCTTATTAGGAGTAAGAGAAAGTAAAAAGAGGGGAAAAAGGTAGATATCTATGAAAGACATCTGTCTTTCAGGCGTTGGCCATTGCGAGCTTTTATACAACAGAAATGAGGACAATGTTAAGAGGATTACAATTTCTTTTACATGTTTTGAACGTTTGAAGTATGTCTTAATAGTTTATTAACTACTTAAGTTAATCCAAGGCCAGAATAGCATTTAGAAAAATATAGAAAACTGTGCAGTCCATTGGTTGAATGTCAGAAAAAAACTATTAATGATGATTCTATAGAATCAAACTGCTTTACATTTCGTACTCTTAATTTTACGTAAATAATTTTTTTTATAAACTTCTTAAAGTAAAGTTTATATAACTTTTAACAGAGTAGTGGAAAAGTTGTTTGAATAAACTATTATGGTGTGAGGTGGGGCCATACAGTCTCCTCTTATCATTGACCGGGATGTGAATATTACCTCAATTGTTTTTCTTCCTTTTTCACATCTCACAATAATTAAATCTCCCACATAAATTTAATTTATTAAAAGACTAGGATAATTTTAAGTATTAAGATTATTTAATAAATTTTCAAAAGCATTGACTAAAGTTTTCCTTCTGTTTATTGTCAATGTTCTATGCCTCTTATATAAAATCATTGTTGTTATTGATTTAATTTATAATAGTGTCTTAGTAGTTGGACCATTCCGGAAAATGTTATTAGTTACTAATACTAAGATATATATTATATCTGCCCGATTTTGATGGCAAAATAAGTATAAACCTTTACCTTATATTACATAAAGTATAAATATTGCGATCGTCTCATATGTTGAAATAGAGTTTTCGCCGGAAATTTATGAGGTCATCTGAATATTTAAAAATGGGAGGGGGATTGGTTCTTTATCTCTCAGCGGTGTGGTGTGTACCATGTATTTGAAAAATTACTCAAAAATGAAAAATCACGGTTACCTCAAGCTTAATATTTCTTTTAGTGATAGCAGGGGATGAAAAACAACACGAAGGTTTCAGTCTAAATCCGTCATCCAGAAATGTGACTTTACTGATATTTGTTTTCAGTTTTCTGTGATTGTCTTCAAACTATAACATTAGCTGCCGCCCCTCAGCCAAAAAAAAAAAAAGTTTCAAATACAAGTGATAGACATCGAGAGATATTTTCCGGGATACCCTGCTTCATTTTGTGGTCATCGGGCATTCTCCCCTTCATCAAGATGTTTTGATAAAACTGTGCGATAGCACAGACTTGCTACAAAGCAAAATCAATTATACAAAAAAGTATTCCAAACCGGTCCGATGAACACAAAATGAATCAGGCTATCACGGAAAATATCTCTGATGTTTTCCAGCTCTGCACGGACCCAACCACAACTAAACTGATAGATTTTCTTCTTCTTTTTTTTTTTGTGAGGATTTCCTCAAAACTGGGGTTTCCCCCAACCAAAATCTGTGATAGATATAAATGTGTATAATAAAGAGTATATCATACATACATATATAAGAGAATATATACATTATATATTTTATACGATAAAGAGTATTCGATAAATTGTTTAAAGATAATTCTTGGAACCGTTTTTTTGGGAATAGGGAATTTTGTCGGAAGTTGATGATACTAAAGTGGAATATTAAATTTAAACTTCCTTTCTTAATTAGGCAGTTCACATACATAAATTACATAATATTTACTTGTTTATGCTTATTGGATGTCTTTTGTAGTGGGAGTGACTATAAAG
This sequence comes from Triatoma infestans, assembly GCA_011037195.1. Taxonomy (NCBI): domain Eukaryota; kingdom Metazoa; phylum Arthropoda; class Insecta; order Hemiptera; family Reduviidae; genus Triatoma; species Triatoma infestans. Next base: position 38,414 of record JAAEAF010008521.1, read on the forward strand.
CAGAATCCACTACAACATGAAAAGATCTATTATGGTTGTAATTATATATATACAAATAATTTTGTGGTGGTGTACTAGAGTTTGCCTATGGATTTGTTTGCACACAACAATTCTGCAAGGCTGTATGTTAATGTTGGAAATGTCAGTGTATTAGTGCTGTTCGTGCTTTTAGTCTAGGATACTAGCCGGAACAACTCGTGATCTTGACGTCAGCAATCTTGAACCCTGATTAAGCAAGCTAGTCCAATTCCCTTCCGCTATTTTATGCATATATGTATGTAAATATACACACACACACACATTTATATATATAATCAATTAGCTAATATATTACAATTAACTATTATAATATGAAATATATATATATTATAAAAGAATTAGCTCAGATATATCAGGATTTTATGTCACCTTTTTTAATACTCTTTGTGTCCAAAAATTGCGGAGCGATTCCTGAGAGAAAGTTTCCAATAATTTCTCGTGTTTTCAGTTCTTTTATAATATTATTCCCAAAATTTGTCAAAAGCAAGCCCCCACGAGCCCAAGAAGCCTTCGAGTTAGATTGCTATAGTGATTACAAAAATTTTGTGAAGCCTCCGACATTGATTTCCCGTTTGCATATAAACAAGGAATTCATGACAGGAAGGTTTATTTTTGTTGCTAAAATATGGCTTTCTCTTGACTCCTCCATATTGGGGGGTTACCTATTATTGACGAGATCTTTAACACGGACGGTTAGGGGGGGGCCTTAGTCCATATACTCCAAAATCAGTTTTAGATCAATTTAAAATACTATTTAGCAACTATGGTAACACTTTCTAAATATGTCTAAACTATTATTATTTACTAAATTACTGAAATAAGTGCAGAAAAAAAATGGAATATTCAACACTTGAGTGAAATGTTTTTACAATGTTATGAAGAGTGGATCCGTCAAGAAAGAAACATTCAATTATGCCAAAGTTTCGACAGAGTTTTCTGTCTTTATCAAGGCTTTAATACATAGATAGTCGTGAAAATGTGGAGAAAGAATTTTTAAACTTACACATTTGTTACATCGCAGAAACATAGAAAAGAAAATTAAATCATTTTCAAGTAGATTATTTAAGACAAGATATTAGTAACTTTTAATTTTCTTTTTTATGTTTCTGCGATGTAACAAATGTTTATTGGGTTGGTTGATAAATATGAACCACTTACAGCCTGAATTATTGTTATAATAATTTATGTTATAAATTAATATTTTTTTGCTCTTTACGTTTCGGCAGATGCCATTTTCAAAAGATGTATTATGAAATTTTTATATCTGAAATTAAATTATACAATTCAAGAATAAATAAAGGATTAATTACACATTAAGTTAAATAATATCTATTTCTTTTTGTCCACAAATTAATTTTAAAGTACATAAATTAAATAATTCAGGCTGTAAGTGATTCATGTTTATCAAGCAAACCCAGCAAACTAGATATAAAAGACAGCCAATAAATTAAACAACAATCAACTAATGTTTATGATTAAAAATTCTTTCTCCATATCTTCACGACTATATATAGAGAAGTCATATATTAAATATATTAAAGCCTTGATAAAGACAGGAAACTCTGTCGAAACGTTGGCATAATTGAATGTTTCTTTCTTGACCGATCCTCACCAAATTTCTTCATAACATAATTAATTCATCAACGGTCAACAAATAGTTTTATATATTTTCACAATAGTGGTCAGGGGAGTTGGGGCACAATAAGTTATTTAAATGAAAAACAAACTTATTAATAGATAATTTTAATTAATCAACTATACTATATAATATTTAAAAAATGATTAGGAAAATAGTACTTAGATTAGAAAGTATAATATATATGTCCTTGGAATATAATGTTAGATGAAGAGCAAGGTGCTAGAAAATGTTTCAGAGTGGTATATGTATATGTGGAAGAGGAGGTGTGTTTTTGAAGTGCACTCTTGTATAAAAAGGGTATTGTTCATACTCATGTACCATAATAAGCCCTTGGAACCTCCTAAAGAACAAAAGTGTGAATCTAGGTCATCATATTCCCCTTCACTTTTCTTTATTATTGTCATCGTTCATCCCATCTTATACATCTTACATCTATGTATATCTATTATTCGCCTCACTTATTTTAAAAATGATTAAGAAAAGTAAACAAAAATTATCTTTCCATCTCACTTTAAATAAAATTAAAAAAATTGTATGTTTCCATTAAAAAAACTTGATAATGAGCAAAAAAAAAGGGTTAATGTAATGTGCTTGCGACATTAGTCCATTCTTCAAGTCCAGTTTTTGAATTTGAAAAAATCACCATAAATTTGGTTTAAAAAAAAAAAGCGTGAAAATTCATAAGGCTTTGTCCTAATTGCAGTGCTCTTTGTTTTCTAGTTTTTCTAAAGTTTCTCTAAAGTTATTTTCTTTCAAACTATAAACACAAAGGACTATTTTAAATTGTCTAATATTTTGAACTGGGTTTCTAATGCTAAACGAAGATACTGGCCAATAATTTGTTCTTTCAATTTGAAATTGCCGCGCTTCACTATAAACATTTTTCTTATCCCTCCCACCTTTTACGCTTTTCTATCCCTCCCTTTTTACTTTCTCTTACTCCTAGTAAGAGGAAGTATTGTAATCGTGTCAAATTTTCGATATCGAGTTTTCACCGGAAATACCCGTTTTGAGGTCCCCTGAGACCAAAAAAGTGGTTTTTAGCAAATGGTTATATATTATATACATATTATATATATACGAGGTGTGTAAATTAAGTAATGAGACTGATTTTCTAGTGTTCGATCTGGCAACACTGGAGATGCGGCACATGCGTGGTAGGGCAAGTAAATATCTGATATACGTCCAGTGCAAATTTGAAAATGCTAGAGTTGTTGCACTGTCCGTAGTGACTTTTTTTGTGAGCAAGGTTTTTTCAGTGCGTTTTAAAAATGAGTGACATCAATTACGAGCAACGTTGTGCTAGCAGGTTTTGCTTCAGACTTGGGCACAGTGCAACGGAAACGTTTGAAAAACTGTGCCAGGCCTATGGAGACAATGTTTTGTCTAGAGCACAGGTTTTTAGGTGGTTTAAGTCGTTTGCAGAAGGAAGGGAATCAATTGAAGACGAGCCTCGCAGCGGAAGGCCTTCATCTTCAAGAACCGACGAAAATGTTGGCAGAATCCGCGATCTCGTGCGTTCAGATCGTCGTTTGACAGTCCGAATGATCGGCGAAGAGTTGAATTTGACTCACACAGTTCATCAAATTTTGACTAATGAATTGGGGATGAGAAAAATTTGTGCAAAAATGGTTCCGAAAAATTAATTGTATTAATGAGTATTTGGCCAGTAATAACATTCCTGTGGCTCCTCAGCCTCCTTATTCACCCGACTTGAGTACATGTGACTTTTTTTTGTTCCCCAAATTGAAAAATCACCTCAAGGGACGTCATTTTGGAACATTGGAGAATATTCAAACAGCCGTAACCGACCAACTGAAGTCTATTCCAGTATCCGAGTTCCAGCACTGCTATGACGAATGGAAGAATCGTCTTCAGCGTTGTGTGGCTTCCCAAGGTAGTTACTTTGAAGGGGACAATGTTGAATTGTAATTTTATTTGAATAAAAAAAAGATAAAAAATCAGTCTCATTACTTAATTTACACACCTCGTGTGTGTGTGTTTGTGTATGTGAACAATAGCTCAAAAACGAAGAACGTAGAAAAGTTGAAACTGATCTCCGTGTTAGGTATCACCATGGGATCTGACGGTGGGTTCATCTGTCAAAATTCTCAACCGGATGTACCACTTTGCTAGTTTTTTTTTTTACTTTTTTTGATTTTCTCAAAAATAGCTCTGACTATTTTCTTTAAACTTGTATATCAATTAAACATACAAAGAGCTACAACAACTTTTATTTGAAACATTTCTCTGGGAAAATTCATTTAAGAGCAGTTATGGGGGACGGGTGGAGTTAGATTTTCATCTAAAGTGCTATTTCAGTTTATTAGACAATTCTGTCATCTAAATAATGTTAATTAGAACTGAATATGTTGTTGAATATCCGAGTTTGAAAAAAATCTGATTACCGGAAGTGCGTTTACTGTACCACTTTACTAAATGATTTTTTTTTCTCCACTATTTCGCGAATTTATCAAAAATGGCTCCGACGATTTTCTTGAAACTTCATATATAACTAAACATCACAAAGATCTACAACTTTTATTTGAAACATTTCTCTGGGAAACTTCATTTAAGGGCACTTTTAGGGGAGGGTGGGGTTATGTTTTTTCTCTAAAGTGCTATCATAGTTGATTATACAATTCTATCATCCAAACAAAATTAATTAGAAATAAATAGATGGCCAAAATTCCGAGTTTCAAGAAAGAAAGGCAACCGGGAGTGCGCTTTTACTGAACAGTTTTTTTCAGTTTTCGACGAATTTCATTAAATTTTGGTACACAAACTATAAAATTTGTCAATTATAATTTTGAGAACTGGAGTAAGAGAAAGTTGTGTGAGTGTTTCACACCAGATTCTTTATTTTCTCTTATTGTTAATATTATTTCATTTAATTAACTGTCACTTCTGTGTTTATGATTTCTTGTGTTTTAATACCTTTTATTTGTTATAAATCTCTGCACTTTTTCTTCACTACAATACTATAGAATAATGTACCTTTTCTCCAATAAATTTTGCAGAGCTTCAGGAGAAAGGCACCCACCAATGGTACCCGAAACGTAGAGCAACAAAGAATTTTTTTTCTTTAAAAACTCCTCTGACCATTGCCCGTATAAACATCTCATAAGACTACTAATTTTGTCTGCAACATTTTTTATCAATTAATTAATTGTTTGAAGATTCTGGAAAAGCTGAAACGTTAAGTTTTCCACAAAAAATTACCAATTCAGTGTACAGTTCCGTTCTATTTCCTGTAGAATATTAAAAAAGCTTAAATGAAGAAAATCTGTTACAACAAAAGTGAAACCAGAATGGATTACTGCAATTTTCCAGAATTTTCTTGATTATTTTATTTGAAACATTTTTCTGGTAAATTGAATTTATGGGGGAATCGATTCGACCTAATCGATAAACTGTCGTTATAAATTTACTTGAAGGGCCAGCGTCTATGAAATAAAGCACGTTCATGTAGTCCTTACGCCCTAAAAGCTAACAAGCATAATCCTTAGCAATTTGAATCCTTGCATAGTGAACATTTAGAACAAATTCAAAGTTTAAAAAAAAAAAAATAAACTTTGAATTCAACGTTAAAGGTTTAACCTTGTATCATGAACAATATTCAAACCTGTTACATATAACCTATCACTTATCTGTTAAATAGAATGTAAAAGGTTTAACAAGTAAATATTTTTAATACAAAAGCGATATCAAACTATTAAAATGAATCACATCCATATGCTCTCTATTAAGTAAATGCATATGATAGAAAAAGATAAAATTATGTAATATGAATTAAGTGCATATGTTTATAATGATTCCTCTGTGCACATGGTCATATCATGAGATGTCATTGTCTGTTGTAATATAACGGATTTCCTGTATCTAGCTTGTCACTCTAAGTTTAAAATCATTCTATCAATCAGTTGCATGTGTTAAAAATAAATACTTCCTTATTTTTCATCGATTTTTTTTTTTTTTTCTATTGCTGACATCTATTGTCGATGTTTGAATTTCCAATTTGGTTCCATATGTTTCCAATTTGGCTACCAGTTTTACGATTGAAATGGATAATAATACGTTATGACAATGTTAACATTCTGTAATTTTATAGTGGTAGAAAGAATCCTCATTATCTATCACTGCTGCTCACAGACCCTTTCCAACTACAGTCACAAATGCTGTGGTGTACAAATACTCTTCCGATTACTTACATACTTGAATCTTTTTATCTATTTTTTTATACTTTTCCAAATTTTATTTCTATTCACCACATTATTACCTTGTTTCTCATTTTTTTTTCTCATCATGTTTTTTTGTTAACCACATTCATTTCGCATAACCACTTTCAAAAATAACGGATAACACTCACTTCGTTAATCATCAATGTAAGTTGTGAGTCAAGGTCATCTTCTCTGAGTAGGTCAGGTACATACATACACGTTTTTTATTATTACTATTTTACTAATAACAGTTTTGTTTCAGTAAAGGTGTTATTGTAGAACTAGGAAAACTGTGTTAATTAATAAGTTTAAAAATAAAGTAAATTTATATTTAGAAAGTATTCATCATTTGACAAAAATAAATTAAAACTTTAGAAGGGTATTTGAAATGTTTAAAATACTTATATTTATCAGATAGAAGCTCACCAAAGAAAAAAAAGCGAAGCAGAGCTGAGGCGACATTCCGCAAAGTGGTGTGGAAACTGTTATGAAGCACAAAAAAAAAGTTTTTATTATTTAAACTGTTTAGTAGGATATAAGGAGAACAGCAAAGTGTAATTCGATATAATGGAGTTCAGTAATCTGTGCTCGCCATGATTATCCTATTAAACTCACTTTTACCATCAATCAAATAACCGATCTTCTTTGGCAAAAAGTTTAATTTTATTTATTATTATATAGATTATCGAATCGTGTAATAAATTAATATACCACTTTAGCGGAAAGCATAATGGTATCGAAAGTACATCGTTGGAGCCAATTTCCAAAAAATTGCAAACACCCTAAAATCCATTCAGTAAAGTGGTACTTCCAGTAGAGGAATTTTGATAGATACTTCTTGTCGGATCCATTAATGGTACGCACACTTAATGTCCAGTTCGAATTTCCTATGATTTTTTTTTGTTTGTTTTTTGTTTTATGATTTTTCTCCTACACACATATATGCAATCCAAACATTATCAAACTTCTAGGTTTAATGTATATCGATAATAGTTTATCATAGATCCTGAAGATGGCAAGAAAATCTCTAAAAAATTTGATTGCATTGTTTATTATCAACCCAAACGTTCCAACATATATTTTATGTTTAACTAATATAATTTGGTTTTAAAAGTGATCTTGTTGCATGACAGTTCAGCAGATGCTGACGTATAACTACTTTTACAAAATGTTGGCCGAACATTGTCAGAAATTATCCTGGTCAAACGGGTGATAAAAATTCTGCGATTCTGCCTTAAGAAAAGATGTCATTTACAGCATTGTCAAGTCACATAATCATGGTCAAAGACGTGCGATTTTTTGTATTCAGTTCTGGAGGATATCTTTTGCGCCTTCTTTTGTTAATATTAGTACAAAGTAAAAATGATTACAAGATGGAAAAATTACAATAATTTACATTCTGTTTAATGTTTCATAGGTTCACTCCCGAGGAGAACATATATGTAAATAAGAAAAGTATCTTGATTCACTCTTTGTTTGAAGTTTAGAGAATTATTAAAAGACTTCAATGCTTTGTTCTTATAATAAAAACATCCTCTTAAACAGGTGCTTAGTTCTATGACAACGTCAGCAATAAAGAAGAGATTGATCATTTAGGTTTTGGTTAGTGGAGAATTTCTTTGTCTGGAATCATCAGATATACAAGTTCAAGGAAAGTCAGCTTTTTATCTGTACATTGTTTCAAGGGTATTTTATTCGTCTTATTTTATTGTATTCCAATATTAATAGGTATTGTATATATGAAATAAATAATTAATTAAACTTTATAACTTTATATTGTTAAGATAATCATTCTTTAGCAAATAACTATTTTACTTATAGTGTTAATTGTGTGAGTTTATATGAAGATTTATTAACTTAAATATTTGCCGTAGATTAGCTTTTTTTTAGCCATTCGTTCAGGGATCGTGACGTTCCTGCGGGTATGCTAATCCAACAACACCTCTCACCTCCTCTGATACGGACATCTTCAACATGTTATGTAGGCCTTTGGAGATTTGTGTATCTGCTTGGGTTTATCACCACCATACGTACCCACTAACAGTAACAAATTGCACACTCTATAGAAGACTACATTCTGTATACAAACACACTAGATTAGATTAGAAAAGGGGGGGGGAAACACACATAGATCTACTGAGCCCTCATTCCACTGCGACCTACAAAGCGAGGTCTATTGTGGATCCCCTTAAATATAGCACAACCTCAGCTTTGCCTCCTAATCAATCCTCGCAAAAGCTGAGAGCGGCTCCGTCTGAAGCTCAAGCTTCGGATGCCTGTCTCCAATTGAAGAAACCTAATCCTCGCCAGCCGGCGCAACACAAAAGGATGTGCGCCGGGGTTTCTTCCTCTGCCTTGCAGAATCGGCATACCGCACTATCTGCAAGTTGTAGATGGTGCACGTCTGTTCAGCCTACAATACCCTGTTAGTAACCCACATTAGCCTTATATCCCTTCGGGTATGGCTCAGTAGATCTCCGGTAAATTTAGGCAAATGCCTTTTGATAAAGAGCTTTGCCTGGTGTTCTCTCCCACCAACGCAGACGCGGTTCTTCTATCTAGCCTTTGATAGAAGTTTGAATAAGGCTCCTGGACAAGCCGCAAAAGGGTTCGGCACCTATAAAGGTATCCTGCGAACTCTCCCTCTCCCTCTATAGACGACTACATTCTGTATACAAACACACTAACACAGCCACAATAGTTCTTTCAGATTGCAGTAGATTTGTCATTGTAGCTATGCCTTCCATAAACATCCAGCTTAAATATTTATTTAAAACCAAAATTATTCCATTGGTGAAAATAATTCTATTGTGTTAGTGATTTAAGTTCAATAATACTTCTTTTTTTTATGATATGCCTGAAGAATTATCGATGAGGTCAAAGACCAAAACCTGGAAGATTGGCTCGCATTTTGAACACTTCATCAGATCCAATAATTTATTGTTTTTAACTAGCGTCGACCTGTCATATGGGTCATCGAGCTTTATTCTGCTAAATATGATGGCATCTATTATTATTTTATCTTGTTTACTTTAAAAAAACATCGTATCTATACATTAAAAGATTATTGTGTTTAGTAATCAACATTAACAACATGATTGACCCTTGATTATTGTTATTTATTTGGTTAATAATCAAATCATTTCTTTTAAATTCCCCTTAATAGCATGTTTATTTTCAAACAGTTATAAAAAAATGATTTTCTATTGTTTATGTTATAGGATGGTGCGATGACACTACGGTTGGACCAATGTTTATCAAAGAACCACCAAATAGGGTAGACTTTTCAAATACGACCGGCGCTGTTATTGAATGTACCGCACGAGGAAATCCGACACCCGAAATTATTTGGATACGACCTGATGGCACTGCGGTTGGTGATGTTCCTGGACTTAGACAGGTTAGTAATTCATTGTAATTTATTTTCCTTTCATGCAGTCAAGTGCAGTAGCGGTTTAGTGATTAAATATAAATAAGGGATGGTATTATCCATTTTTGTTTAAAAATCCAATTGTTATCTATATTTAAAATAACCTGATTAGATTTATTTCTAAAATCCTTGTGTACATTATCTTAAAACATGCTCAGAAACGTTTGAAGTGGAAAATTGAAGGAGAAATTGAGATAATTTCACTTAGTGATCCTGTTTTTATAAACAGCTCAGTTTAAAGACAAAAATAGGAGATATGTAGGATTGCGTAATTTCACTACGCATTATAAGCTAGATAAAATTAATATCTACAGTTCTTTATTCTTTCCATGTTTTAAAAGAAAACTAGTGCCGGAAATAAGTTACCTGATACACAGAAAGGTCTATAAACAAAGAGTGAAATGTAAGAGTGGCCTGATCATCCATTCATGAGATCATTGGCTTTTTGGATTTTTCTGGGATTGTCAGGGAGAATTCCGTTTGGAAAAGGAATAGCCATCAGGAAGGCAGCTTCTGCAAAGCTCTTGATAGCCGAGTAATCAAAATGATCAAAGTCCTTTCGATTAATCCGAATAGAAAAAGAATTTCGAGGTCATGTGTTGTTTAATTTGGACCCAAGACTTATTCTGCTGCTTGATTGGACAAAATTCTTTTGTCTTTCCTGCTGTATATAGAATTGTGGATTGTTTGTATTCGTAGGAGAATGGTCGCATTGTTTGGACGCATGACTTTTTTAAAGGATTCTGGATTGTATTGTTTGGATTCATAGGAGATTGGCATGCTTCAGAACCATGATAGTATTGTAGTTTTAAATTTTGTTCTCTCGTAATCTGGTTAATCTAGAAGTGTCCCGTCATCTTTGCAAAATATATTGCCATTTTATCATAGTCTAAGATTAAGGACGCCATAGCAATTGGGAGCATCATTTAATTATAACATATTAAATAGTAATTTTTGTTTGGTAATAATTCTCTGATCTCATCTCAGTCTCTTACTCCTAATGAGATCAGAGAACTCCAGTTTATCAATACTCTACCGGAGACCCTCTTGGTAATTATAGTTAGACTATATTGGATCCAGAATGCTTACCGTAATATACATACCCTATTTCACACTCTCTTGAGTCCTTATGAATACAAAGTCTTTCATAGGGCTATCCCCGGATTTTGTATTAAGTACAGAAATGTCGCGTCAAATTATTTTCTGTTCTGTAAAGGAGGTTCAGTGTGCTTGAGTTTTTTAGGAACCTAAAAGACCTAAATTCCTATACTTTACTCCAAATTACCTATTCATTGGAAAGTATATTTACTCGTAGGCCATTATTTCTTGATGGTGGGATATTGAGGGATATCATTGACCTGAGGGTACCAGAACCCATTTTAAAAACCTCGGTAATTGATGAAATAAACTGAATAGGGAAAAGAAAGAAAATGTAGAATTTATGTTTAACATCTCCACCCAGAATCAAATATCAAAAGACAACTTATATATTTATAAGGAAGCTAGATGGATCCGCACAAGATTATTTCGGTGCACATTTAGATATTTGTGCTGCTTTATCTGATTCTGAAATGTTACGGTGGGAGCGGAAGGATATTCCAGGAAACACAGCTTTATTGGGCTGTTTGTTAGACGTCTAAGGTAGAACACCAATGACAAAGGCATTAGGTTAACAAACCAAAACATAATGATGGATTCTTTATAGATAGGAATATGTTGCTCTCAGGAAATTTAAAAAAGGAATGAATAAATTTATATTTATTTGTTAAGAAATAATTCTGTACAATATTAATTACAATTTTCACAAAATAAGTATTTCACTAGAGCCTAGTTAGCCCTTTAATTAATTAATGATTTCCCATTCTCAATACCTACTTCATTCTATAATACATAAGGTTAAACTTTTTCTTTTTTTTTATTCTTTTTTTCTATGAATATTCACTTAATAATAATAATAATTACTGAAGACTATTCACTGTACATTAGTTTTATAGTGATACATATTTTTAATTTAATTTAAATAACTAATCATCTACATTGCGATTAATTGAATTGTATAGGCAGTATCAAATATAAATAAATAAATTATTAATAAATATAAATAATAAATAGATACAAATATATTATATAAATATGTACTTTTATAGCAATACATGTTTTTGTATCCAATTTAAATAATTAATTACTTGCAATGCTACAAATATAAATCGATCATATTCACTAATTAAATATAAGTAAATAAATTATGAAAAAGAAATAATATATGTAATAATTAGATAAAAACATATTACTTAAAAATGAGCACCTTTTATAAATACTCATATTGGCTAGCTAATTAAGACATTTTTGGGATGAATGTGATAAAATGGAATTTTATCTATTGCCCATGGTCAGAATATTTGCACTATTGGTTTGGACGTTTGAATGGATATTATATTGTTGTCTATGTTCACTGAAGTTAGTATAAAATATAAATTTTATTTGCCAAAGATTAATTTTTGTACAAACGTTTTGCTATACTTTTTGCTACACAGAAAATTCCCTGGGAGTCTAAATTTAAAAAAGGATCTCTACCTAAAAAAGGACAGTAGGATAGTACAGATAGACGGAATGACTGGGCTACACCTTGTCAAATTAAAAATAATCAATATTGCAAGAATAATCCTGCCTTACCGAATAAGAAGAATGCTTGCAAGCTATAATTTTCTAAAATAATTAAATTAGCTCTTAGGACAAGTTAAGTTATAGTAGAAAACTATCAATATTAATATATAAAGTTAATATCATACCTTAAGTTAATATCGTACCATAAAGTTAATACCTTAAAGCGCAATATTATGCGGTAATAATTTTTTTAAAGATTATATAATCTGCTATTTCCTGTTTTATAAACAATTAACAATTTACATCATTACCACGTCATTTATGATCTTTTGTTTTTTTGGTGTTCATAATTGATGATTTTTCATTGGTATCATTTCCATTTAATGAAATATTATTTGTCTAATTCATTGTTCTGATTCACTTTCTCCGGATATTTAATACCATACCATTTCATTTCCTCTTACTTAGAAAGAAAAAAAAAAGAAGAAATTACACTAAATTATAAATTATGGTAAGTAGTAATGCATTACTTTATAAATATTCCAGAATTTTATTATTCCTGAACCTTAGACAATGAGCAAAGGTTGTTTACTGATGTTTTGCTTCAAAATTTAAAAAAGAGTTTTTGATATTCAAGTGACCTTTTTAAAAACATGTATATATAAGTGACGTCTTAAACAACTCTCATTTAAAAATGTCACTCCTATGGCTTTATAGTTTATCCAAGGTTTTCTAGAACTCTAAATTTAAATTAACGTCAACTGACCAAACTGGTAATTATACTTTTGGATAATAAATACGTATTCTAACCATAGTTTATAAACAAAACAAAAAAATTAAATTAAACTGATATTATAATAAAACAAGGAAAAACATTTTCCAGGTACATTTCTTGTAACGTAGACTTTGCGACAACCCCAAAGAGATTCAGAAAGAAAGATTTATTATTAGATTGAAGATATAGGAAATCAGATTTATTCCAGAAGATAGCAAAAAATGAAATTATTAGCACTGGATAAACAAATTTTCTGTATTGAAATAAAGAGGGGAGGAATTGATGCAGTTGCACGAATATTTTTCACCTCACTGATTGTGCCTTTGTAGTACTTAAAAGTCACAATTTCCCTTAATTTATAGTTTTGTTTTTTTTTTGCTAAAAAATATTTTTTCAAGGAATAGATCCACCTTAATTTCATCTTTTAAGAAACTTTCTTGAATCTTAACTTTTTTGAAATAATTAGCAGTTCATAGGTATGATGGATGTGATAAGGAGAGAATGGAGAGAAATTAGGAATGTTAAGAAATAAACTAGATGTGTTGAACACTGTATAATGAGTATAAAACACAAACTGCAAGGACTTTATATTGTTTATAGAAGTTAGAAAATAAAGAAGCGAGAGAATAATTAAGAGAGAGAGAGAGAGAGAGACAGACTGGCTGAAGAATAGAAAGTAGAATGATGCTGACTGACTGGTGTCGATGACTGTACATGAAATGTTCTTCGTAAGCACTATTTATAAGTATAGAACTGGGTAGGGAGCAACTAATGTTTTATTCTTCGTTCTTCGGATCCTATGCATCTCTAATGATTCGGATCCTACGAATCTTTAATGACTCGGATCCCATTACATCATCCCCCTTTCCTGAAGAAATTTTTCATATGTGAAAAATTTGAGCGTGCTGGTTGGTGATGATGTTTGAGTGTAGCATTTCACGAGAATTGTTGTAGCTAGTTTGGATTTGTTGAAGCTAGGGATGTTGATGAAGACTAGCTAATGTTGCAGAAAGCTAGTGCATGATGATGTTAGAGCTAGCTAAAGATGCTGAAGCTAGCGATGTTGATGACTTCTTATGTCTGTCATAGAGAAACAAAGAGAGAGAGAGAGAGAGAGAAATGTTTCTAAATTTTTGTAGTCCTTGGCAGTAGTTCGAAAAAAAATACATAGATAATTGTGTTCATAAATGACAAGTATTGATCGATATAAACATAACTAATTTCAATTTTAACAACTAACTTTTTCACCAAAAACTGTCTTGAAAATTTAAACCAATTTCCTGGTCTTAGGTGGAGAGAATTTTATTCTTATCTAGTCCAAGGAAATTTTCAAAAATCAAAATTTAAAACCAATTTTAAACAAAGATTTATCCTTAGATGTGCTAATACAAACATAATTTTTAACAAATTACTAATCTAATAAACATTATTTAGTTTTAGGTCACACAAAAATCTTAAACAATTTGTTTTTACCCTATCAAAGTTTATTTCTTCATCAATTCCTAAATTCATTTTCTCCAATTCTCTACTTCTCATATCTATTACAATAGGACCCAGAAGCCCAGAAAGATATCTTCTACTGCTTATTATTTATTGCTTCTTGTCCCCAAAAAATTGTATAGTAATTGTTCAGATTTACAAATACTAAATGTTTGGAGACTTTTGCTTTTCTGTAAGACTCTCCAAAAATAAGAGTCTAAAATGTAGACATCAAAAAGGATGAGCCAAACTAGATATATTGCAATCGTGCCTGGTTTTTAAAAACTAGTTCGTACTAAGTCACTAATTTGTTCTTAGTATTGTTATATTATTCTCCTCACTAAACAAGAACCAAAATATATTGCATTCACTGACCATTCTGAAATAACATGCAATTGGGGTACATTTATATAGCTCACAAAGAATTAAAGGCAAAATTACAAACATATCAAATATTAGTAGTAGTTTATTTATTCACATGAGAACCGTTACTGTTTTTTTAATTTACAAAATATAAAACCCCACGCGTTGGTCTATTGGCTAGCGCACTCGCCTTTGGTACTAGAATTCAGCGTTCGATTCCCCGCACTCGCCTTTGGTACTAGAATTCAGCGTTCGATTCCCGTGAGGACAAAGTCGGTGTTGACCCAGCATCGTGGGAAAAAAAGTGGAAAGCTATAGTTGGTAGCGCATCAGGTAGCGAAGGCCCGGAACTAAAATGGCAAGGGAACTGTGGCTTGCTTACCGCACGTCCCCCAGTCGCCGTCTGGCAAGCCTTGGTCCTTTATGGTCTGTTGCGCCATAGGTTTTCTTTTTTTGTATAAGTTCTATAAATAATTCCATTTGTTATAATTTGTAGCTCTTTGATACAGTAATATTCACTAAGGAATATTTCAGCTAATACACATTGCTGATATATTTTCATGATAAACACTTATAGTTATTGTAAAAAGTATACATTTCGGATTTTTACTAGAATACATTTTTGGCATCAGAATAGATAATGAATGTAAGCGATTCTATTTACATTGATTTAGTTAAGTTTTAATATACAGGGTCGTCCCAAGGTATATGGATAACGACTTTTTCTCGGAAACTAAGATAGCTAGAAAAAAACTAAAAAATACGTGTCCCCGTAGTTTTTGGATAGAAATCCAAATTTAATTTGCAAATTTGTTTTGGTGCTTCGAGAAGCGAGATACAGGCACCAACTTCATTTTTCAAATGGGGAGGTGTGGTTTTTATTTAAGAAATAGATTCCTCTATTTTTTGTAAGAAAAATTTACATGAACGGTTTTCTTACTTTGAGCGATATTTTACAAGTTATGAATGAAAAACATGATTCCTATAAGAAATTTCAAAATGATATTATAACGGTTTAGATTGAATAAGAGAAAAGTACTCTTTTATTATAAATTTTACTCCTCATTAATTACAGATCTTGCTCGAACTGGCCTCCACTATTAGAGATGCAAACACATGATTTTCCTGCCAATTGTACCTTACGACAAAAGAAATACATCTCTAATGGTGGAGGCCAGTTCGAACAAGATCTCTAATTAATGAGAAGTAAAATTTATAATAAAATAGTACTTTTCTTCTTATTCAATCAAAAAACCGTTATAATATCATTTTGAAATTTCTGATAAGAATCATGTTTTCATTCATAACTTATAAATAACTCACAGAAAAAAGCCGCTCTAGTAAATTTTTCTTACAAAAAAAATAGAGGAATCTATTTCTTAAATAAAAACCACACCTCCCCATTTGAAAAAATTAAATTGGTGCCTGTATCTCGCTTCTCGAAGCACCAAAACAAATTTGCAAATTAAATTTGGTTTTCTAACAAAAAAATACGGGGACAAGTATTTTTTAGTTTTTTTCTAGCTATCTTAGTTTCCGAGAAAAAGTCGTTATCCATATACCTATCTTGGGACACTGTATATTCTATATATGTCTGTTGCTAAGCGTTTATCATTTTCAGTTATCTGGTTATCTTTAAATTCAACTGAATAAAACAAGACGTTATACTGTTTTATAGGCATAATAAACTAGGTCAGGGTTCTTTGAAAATAAACTTTATTTGGCCTTCTTTAGAAAGTTTATGCCTACCTTTATTTCCCATTTCAAAATTTTACCTTATGTTTATTTCGTTTTTCTGAAAAATAATTTTACTCCATGTTTATTTACGATTTCCGTTATAAAAAAAACAAAAGAAAGAAACTTAGGATCGTGATAATAGCACTACTATGAGATCTAAGATCTAGTTAACAATTTTTAGTACCGGTATAACCTAGAAATTAACATGTTAACGGCTTTCTACTGCTTTGCTATTTAAAATGCAATTAAACATTTAGTAATGTTTGAAGTTTGAAGTTATCAATATTGTATCTGTACGTAATAAGTCAGTAAAAGAAAGTTGTGTTAGTTTTGTGCAGGAATTTTTTTAAAGAATGATACCTTCCTCAAACAGTCAAAATAAAGAATGATACCTTCCTCAAACAGTCAAAATAAAGAATGATACCTTCCTCTTCATGTGCTTTTTGGTAGGGCCAACAGTAACTGTTTCTTTTATTTACGTTTCATTTTCAAGTATAGTGACTCCGTATTTTAAGTATTAAAAATTAATTTTGTTTTCTGCAATAAAATAATTAAATAATTTCTTACGCTTTTTTTATTTTTACAGTGGTGCTAGGCTATATTAAAAGAGTAGGTTTAAGTTGTGTTTAAAATGGCTGTCAGTTTTTGGTGGTTAAAGAGGTACGGGACCACTGTATATGCTAAGATGTGTTACGCGATGCTTGGTTCGATTCCTCCACTTGGCCTTATTTTTTTTTTTAAAGTAGTATAAGTTTCAATAATAAATTAAATACGTTAAGTATTCTGTTAAGTCCACGATCAATAGTGAACTCAGCTCCAAATCAGTGAACCCGCCTTCATAAATCATATATAAAGCAAGGGCGTCAAACTATTTAAGCCGTGGGTCGTTTTTCCTTCAAATACAAATCACTTGGGTCAATTCTAATAATACAAAATTATGCAGGATTACATGAACTCCTTGGAGATTACAATGCAAACTGGTTTTTCAGTTTGAGGAAATTTCCTAACACTCTTCCCTTCCCCATTCTTTTCCACTAATTGATTTAACTTAAGGATCTCGGGGATTAATGTACTCCTACTGTATCCGTAAATTAAATACTGCTCAAGCACAACTTCCCAAGCCCAATTAGAGATTTTTCCATGATAGCCTGCTTCATTCTATAGATATTGACCGGATTCGGGCATTCGCCTATAATCAGAACATCACAATGTGATATCACAAACTTGCACAGAGCAAAATCAGTTTACATAGTGTTTTAGTTACGCCTAACC
>JAAEAF010008522.1:0-17103 GCA_011037195.1 Triatoma infestans
TAACAACCCAGTATGTATACCATACAAAGTCGAGCTGTCAGATGTTAAATTGGAGAATTTAATGGAAGAATTGCAAGAATTATTAAACCGACTAAAAGAGGAAGATTACTACCTAATGGATTTGGATATAACACAGGACTTTGCTGGAATATTTAATAAAACAGAAATGGGTAGTTATTTAACCAATAACTTTAACTTTTGCTACCAAGGAGAGTATAAGAACGAGTGTAATGTAATTTGTGGATAACGATAAAACAGTTGGTAAGAACTGTTTAACTTGGTTAACTTCTAACGCAACAGTTAAAATATGCAATAAGTTTATTTGTCAAAATAACAAGTCAGGGTGTTAATAAGAAAAACGGCAATTATATTACAGATTTTGTAAATTGTTCGGATACAAGATTAAAAGAAACATTTTCGTCTACTTCTACCAAAGAACATGGTATTACAAGACTAGAAGCTACAATTTATAACTACTGTATTGGAAAATTATTACAAAGCAACCGACGATATGTACAACCCGCTGGAAGACTGTTTATCCCTATTGGAAAGTAGTAAACGTTATTTCCGTCAAGCTCCAATGTATTCTGTTTCTTTTGCAAAAGATGTGGACAAGGCTAACAGACACTTTACAGAACAGTTGTTGCTTGTATTTAATAATTTGTTACAGTATGTATATTGGGCGAATAAGAACACACGAAAGATGACTGGTATACAGTTAAACCTACCGGAAAATACCAAGAACAGAGAAAAAAAAAAAATGATAAATTATGTTGTTTCGACATTTCGTTTTAACTCTCTACCAATTAATTATATATTATATTGTAGAAGATTGTGTAAACAAAGATATTGTACAGATTGCGCAAAAATGTTACATTAAAAACGTTTGGGAAACGTATTTCTCAAAAACTGGAACACTTTTTTCTACCATACCAGGAAGTGTAGATATCGAAAGACAGGATTGGTCTCTACCAATAATGTAATTTTTTTCATGTCTTAACGGAAGAGAGCTAACATAACCAACACGCTATTGCCATATACAGTAAAAGAAATAGAACTCCCACCTCTAATGTATGTACCATCTGCAAAGAAACGACACTTAGTTGTGCAAAAATGTTACATTAAATGCGTATTTCTCAAAAAAAAAAAAAAACTGGAACACTGTTTTATACCATACCATAGATATCGAAAAGACAGGATTGGTACCATGTCTTACGGAAGAGAGCCGGTAGGCTATTGCCATATACAGTAAAAGAAATAGAACTCCCATGTATGGGTAAAGAAACGACACTTAGAACTAGGTGGATTTAAAAAGAAGGAAGATAGACTATTTACAGAAAAGACTGCAGAAAGAGGAATACAAGCAACTGGTGGAAAACGAGAGTTGACCGAATTTAAAAATATTAAACCACATTGCAAAACTTTGGACACAACTGGTGTTTACCGTAAACAACAAAGGAACTTTTATATATGCAGAAAAAGAAGAGTGCAGGAACTAAAAGGGTGCCACAAAAATAGTGCCTTTCTAATAAAGAAAATGGTTACATTATAATACCAAAAAAAAAAATGGGTTGGATATAATTTCCTCACCTACCGAGAGAAACCATTTTAACATTTACTGGTGTAACAAGTTACAATGGACACTCGTTTGCCAAAAAAGAGAAGATGGAATTTTGCACAGGAAAAATATACAAGGTACCGCTTTCAACACAACAGGAGAACGATAAAGAAATAAGAGGTCGTGTTAAAGTTTCTGAGTGCAACCGGTTAGAAGCAGTAATTTTGGTAGGCCTTAAACTAGTTCCTTATAGAAATAGACATTGCTGGTTAGGAAGAGAAATGCAAGACTTAGCTTTAGATTTTGACTATAAATTTTGACAATTAGATAAGTTAAAACATACTCTGCCAGTAGACATAAAAAGATTTGTGTTGTGTGTGTGTGTGTGTGTGTGTGTAAATTATGTATATTATTACCAAGATTATAGTATAAGGTATGGATTTTGTAATTAAACAAAATATTATGTTTGTGTTATTTATAATAGAAGCGTACACATCTATGTATTGTGAGAGAAAAATAATAGAGAAAACGGTGATCAATTTTTACTTTTAATGGTTGCAATTATTTCCTTTCTTTTGTATTGCAAAAATAGAGAAACATGTATTTTTTTTATTTCTGTCAATTATTCACTTAACAACATGTAGTGCGCGCGCGCGTATGTGTGTGTGTGTGTGTGCCAGGGCTCGTAAGAAGGTGTAGGAATGCGATCTGACTAAGCAAAAATTACTTCTGTGTTATAATTTCCGTCTAATAAAAACAAGTTAAAACATTAAACAGAACTAATAATGATTTTCCTTTTTTTTGGGGGGAATATTTTGACTAATTTCTTCCAAATGACTATAGAATATATTTATATTTCTAATCGGTACCAATTACAACAAGTTTGGGGACCAGACACTTGTATGTTTGCAGTATTTTTTGTTTGTTTGTTTTAAACAGCTTTAACTATTAGACGTTAGACAACAGCTACAAACAGAAGATTTTTGAGTTTTTGTATATAACGCAATCATTTCCCATTTCCCTATACTATGCAAACATTGGTTTAACTTGTTCCAATATTCTTCGATTAAAAAGTAACATATTTTTTAGTGCATAATATCAGTATGCCTGTTTAACAATTTAAGACTGTAGAACAAGTTGTAGGTATACATGTTTAGAAAGGTTGAGGAAAGAACTTGGAAATTACTAGCAAAACTGTTATTGCAATCCACAATAATTGCCAAGCGATAACTTAAGACTTTTTTTAGGGCAATATACTGTATTATATTCTGTGTATATCTGTGTTGTTCTTGGACTAATAGACGTTAGTGTTGGTAGAAATGTCTAAATTCCAAACAGAAGATTTCGAATTTGGATATAATGCAATCATTTCCCATTTCCTATACTATGCAAACATTGGTTTAACTTGTTCCAATATTCTTCGATTAAAAAGTAACATATTGTTTAGGGCATAATTTCCTATGCCTGTTTAAGAATGTAAGACAGTAGAACAAGTTGTTTACATGTTTAAAAGGTTGAGGAAAGCTGATTCCAATCCACAATAATTACCATGCGATAACTTAAGACTGTTTTTAGTGCAATATGTGTTATATTCTATTGTATATCTGTGTTTTCCTTGGTTGTTCTTGGACTAATAGACGTTAGACAATGGGTACAAAACAAAGATTTCGAACTTGGATATAATTTCCCCAGATTAGAAACTTATTTCTTAGTTGTTACATGTTTAGAAAGGTTGAGGAAAGAACTTGGAAATTACTAGCAAAACTGTTATTGCAATCCACAATAATTGCCATGCGATAACTTAAGAATGTTTTAGTGCAATATATGTTTATATTCTATTGTATATCTGTGTTTTTCTTGGACTAATAGACATTAGACAATGGCTACAAAAACAGAAGATTTCGAACTCGGATATAATTTCCCCAGATTAGAAACTTATTTCTTAGCTGTTACATGTTTAGAAAGGTTGAGGAAAGAACTTGGAAATTACTAGCAAAACTGTTATTGCAATCCACAATAATTGCCATGCGATAACTTAAGAATGTTTTAGTGCAATATATGTTTATATTCTATTGTATATCTGTGTGTTTTTCTTGGACTAATAGACATTAGACAATGGCTACAAAACAGAAGATTTCGAATTTGGATATAATGCAATCATTTCCCCAGATTAGAAACTTATAATGGTTTAACTTGTTCCAATATTCTTTTATTAAAAAGTAACATGTTTTTTAGCGCATAATATCCTATGCCTGTTTAAGAATGTAAGATGGCAGAAGAAGTTGTTACATATTTAGAAAGGTTGAGGAAAGAACTTGGAAATTACTAGCAAAACTGTTATTCCAATTCACAATACGATAACTTACGAATGTTTTAGTGCAATATATTCTTTTGTATATCTTTGTTTTTCTTGGTTATTCGACAGATTTAATTGTAGTCCAACTTTGCTTTGTGCAGTGATTTTTACATTTTGACCTGACCAAAGACATTTAACACAATACATTCTCTACTGTCTAATCATTCGTCATTTGCACATCCATAACTCTAGGAGCGAATATCAATCTGTTACTCACTAAGGAAGTTACTTCTATCTAGGTATGGTATAAATCCCATTAATTTATTAAATTCTCTATTGGAATTATATATGTAAATTGAATACTTATTAGATTACAAAAATATAGAATAATTCATTTACCAGTTAAATTGGAAACTGATCACTATTTTGGGGGAGTTAAGTACGTAAATTGAGTGCTTCTTAGATTGCAAAAATGTAGGGGAATTTTGTACCTAAATTGAGATAAAAAGACTACTGGTTCCACTAAGTTTTCCTTTCTTTAAGTAATTTGTTTAATTGTACAAACAATTAATTCGATAGAAGATTTTTTTTTTTTGGAAATTACATTATCTGTGTAGGATCAGCTTTCCACTGTGGTGGAATTAGACTTACTCCTGTAAAAAGACTACAGAAAAATACTACTGTAGTAAGATATTACTGCGAAACTCCGCAAACTATCTCTAGAGAGAAATTACTTTTGCTCAAATAAGAAGTGTTTAAACATGTATAACATATAAATTCCAGTTAAATTACTAGTTTTAATAAATGCGTATATACCGCAATT
The DNA here is from genome assembly GCA_011037195.1 of Triatoma infestans. Lineage (NCBI taxonomy): Eukaryota > Metazoa > Arthropoda > Insecta > Hemiptera > Reduviidae > Triatoma > Triatoma infestans. Next base: position 4,678 of record JAAEAF010008522.1, read on the forward strand.
CTTGCTTTTATTTCTTAAATGTTAAGCTCTAAGATACGCACTTTCGACTTTTACAATTTTAACTGCAAACTTACAGTAGTTATCTCTAGAGAAAATTACTTTTGCTCTAATAAAAAGTGTTTAAAAATATATAAGTTCCATTTAAATTACTAGTTTTAATATGTACGCATAAATCGCTATTCTTACTTTTATTTCTTACATGTCAATTTGTAAGATAGGCACTTTCTACATTTCTAACCGAAAACTTACATCTCTTCTTTGCAAGAATTGACGGAAATATGTGTGTAAATTGAGTACGTTTTAGATTAGAAAAGTGATTAAATATGTGGAATTTGATACGTAAATTGAGATACAACAGTTATTAAATCTCTGGTTAAACACTAGCTTTTTTTTTTTCCCTTTCTTTAATTGCATAAACAATTAGTTCGACAAAACATATTATTAACTATTTCGTCGTACATTGCGTTAGATAACAGATCCAACGACTTTAAGCAGTACCAAAAAGAAAACGATATATTAGATTCTATAAATATAGTTGATCGATAAACAAAACAAAAAATTATCTTAAAAAGGAAAGTGGAGATTTAACTCATAGTGGAGTCCTTTGTAATTAAGTGTTAATCGGTCATCGGCAGAGACAACATGGGCTCGCACAAAGTGTTAAGTGTTTCTCAGCTCTATGGAAGAAAAGTAAAACCTACTAACGAACGATTTGGACTGTGGTTATTATTAGAAAACTTGGACAACTTAATTACAAATGATTGTATATTGTGTATGTGTTTAAAAAAAAAAAAAATAAGGACTGTTCGGTTATTATCGGCTCTGTAGTTCGGCTGTCCTCGGTGTGTTTTGTATAATAGGCTAAATAGATTTCTCTCAAAGAAGGAAAATGGAAATTAAATTGTAATTGCTTACCAAAAACCTTACACAGGTAAGTGACTCATAAATCAATATACTGTATTAAATGGCCAATATACTTGATCGATAAAAATAGATAAGTATGGTATATAAGAAGGAACCATAGATTAAGTTTTAGTTTATTGTTTACTAAAAAAAAAAAAACTCATCTGTTTACCCAAAAAAAACGAAGTATCTGTCTAGTGATTAAATATGCGGAATTTGGTATGTAAATTGAGATACACCAGTTATTAAATCACTAGCTTTTTTTCCTTTCTTTAATTGCATAAACAATTAGTTCGATAAAACATATTATTAACTATTTCGTCGATAACAGGTCCAACAACTTTAAACTGTGCCAAAAAAAAAAAAAAAAAATAACCGATATATTGGATTCTATAAATATATAATGATCGATAAAAAAAAAAAAAGAAAGGAAAATGGAGATTAACTTGTAAATTGCTTACCAAAAACCTTACACAGGTAAGTGACTCATAAATCATGTATACTGTATTAAATGTCAATATACTTGATCGATAAAAGTAGATAAGAAGGAACCATAGATTAAGTTTTAGTTTATTGTTTACCAAAAAACTTACATAAGTATCCGTCTAAAAAAAAAAAAAAATAAGTAAATATATTATATTGCAAACATTGTGCATACATAGAGGTTAATAAACTTTTGTACGAATGGAAAAATACAGGTTAATGAACTCTGGCCTGGGGTACGTGGGGCAGAGCCTCTCTTTAAGTCTCTGTGTATATATTTTATATATCTATAGAGAGAGAGAGAGTGAGAGAGAGAGAGATAGAAAGGATATGAGAGAGATGAGGGAGAAGTATGTGGGGGTGAGGTATAAGGATCTAAAGAAAACTACTATTGCCAAGTTACCACTATAGCTGAGTGGTGTAAGTGATGGACTTGGATGACGAAGGTTGTGAGATCGCTTTTGCTGACCTCAGCAAAAAAAAAAATTAATTTTTATTATTTCTTCGCCTACAGGAAAAGGGGAGGGGGAGGGGTGGGGGAAAAGTTGGGAATAGGTTGGGGGAGGGGAGGGGGGTCATTTGGTGGGAGAGGGGTAATGTGACTGTGGTGGGAGAGGGGGACGGCCGCCATCTTGTGCAAAAAAAGTGGCCTAGAACCCGTCAATCCTATCTACTACTAGGCGGTAATCCGGGAACATGGAGTGAATTAAGAAATTCCGTTGGAAAATTCACTACTTCACTTTGGTCCATCACGGAGTCAATGGATTTGTATGTCACTATTTCACCTGCGATTCTGTTTAGAATGATGTTGTTCATATCGAGTACGTCGGAATTTTCAGCCGCTAGAATGGCTCTTCCGCTTAACCTTGCGTGATTTTGATAATTTGTTCGATGCTTTGGAAAACCTTGTCTATTAATTGTTCTTTTGAATGTCCAATGTTGCAGAAATTAGATGGGAATGTGATTTTTTCCCGTTTCTGGATTTGCAGGAGCAGTGCCGTAACCGAGTTCGAGTAATTGTCTTGAAAATATGGCAGCTGTTGGATCGTTTTGAAGTTGAACTCTCATATTCGTTGTTAAATGAATTTTTTTTACTATGCTCCAAAGAGTTGAATATTTCAAACAGGCATGCAATTCATCAGCTAGTGTTGAGCGAGGTATCTCTGGAAGCGTTTGCCTGAAGCCACCGGATAGTAACACCAATACTCCACCAAATGTAACCTCATTATTTCGCAAGTCTTTCAATGACTTCTTATGACTCATCCCATAGAATAATTTTGCACGCCCGAAGAAACTTTCCCATTCCTGATGGTTTAGAAATGTTACATGCTGGGTTTTCTGTGAAGTGCATGTTTAGTGACAGTTTAAGAGCTGAATGCGCTGTTCTACCTCCTTCCATCGACGTAGTAGCAATACCTGAAGAAGCAAGTGCTAACGCAATATGGCCGTTTGAATGGACTTAAGCTAGTATTTTAGCTCGGAATTTACCGTTTCCGTGGGAACTTCGGACTAAAATGTATCTATAAACACTCTTATAGAGAAATGCAACGTTGTGTAAAAATTTCAAGTCAATCCATCGACTACTTTTTGAGTTTTGCGGTCGGCCACAAACATACGGATGCTGAATTTATATATATAGAGAGATTGGAACCGTGTAACATATTGAAATGGCACTTCAGAGGAAAGCTAAGTCACTCACGAAGAATTGAGATCATGCCAAATTTTCGAAATTGTTCATTCGAAATAAATGTTTTGAGAACGAAAAAAAAATTTGGTGTGAAACACTCACACGACTTCCTCAAACTCCCAGATTATATATAAAATGCCACATTTTCTCTAAACTCAAATTTTACATATTTGTCCTAAAAAATAATTATAGAGATGCTGATGGTGGGGGATAAGTACCTACTTATATTAATCTTGGCAGGAGGAGAAGTGATTTAAATTGTGGCCCAGTAGATCGCGTAGATTTCATATAAGGAAACCAACAGCGTTATAATAATCTCATAATCTCGATATCATCATAATCGTATGCCTAGCGGTGTGAGACTCCTTTCCCATACAACCTCTTCCATCCTTCTCTTATCCGCTACTACCGTTTTTCTAATCCTCAATGAAAACCCTCTCTCTATATGCATGCTTCCTTCACACCGTCCTCGCACTTTTGTCCGCTTTCTATCTGTCTCTGTTCATCAACCTGTGCATCACGTATGCCATGTTTGTATAGAGTGTAAGTTACTCTAGAGATGATGCAGTTCTTTATGCAACATTGTAGGGCAAAATAGTATCTATTTAATCGCCTAAGTCTTGCTATCTTCTGGCGCCACATTATTGTCTACATTTATCTGGGACTCCAAGTAAATGAATTGATGAACACATTCAAAGGTGTAATTACCTGTGGATATCGTAGTATTCTTTCTATGCCTGCAATCTATATTTCGTTTGACTTTCATTTAAAAATGAGGCCCATTCTTCAAAACAAAACATTTGAGAGTCAAGAATGCATCTTTTACCGCGCTATCGACATCATCGGAACAGGTCATAATTTGGAAGAATTTGTTAAAAATTGTTATGCCTATCTGAATTTCCGCGTGCCTTATCAGTTATCACTTTCTCCAGTGCTATGTTGAAAAAGGCGCTCGCCAGAGCCTCCTTGATGAGAACCAATTCCTCGATAGAACTCTTCCGAAACACCAACTTCGATTCGCGCTTTACATTCACCGTTAAATGTATTAATTTTCTTCTGAATAGAAAATTATAATTACTGACATATAAAATAATTTGTTGCTAAAGAATAGGTGTAATGATAATTTTTTTTTCTGTACAATAATTTACTAAAAGGAATTGAAGAGACCATATACCATTACTGTCCAATTCTTCTATAGCTATATGCAGCCCTGTTAATGCTGTCATAGACTGCTTTAAAATCTACAAAGAGATGATAGAGGTATTCTCTATTTTTCTCGAGAGTCAGATGGAGAAATAATTTGATCTGTAGTGGTCATTCCTAACGAAATCCACTAAAGCGCCCAATTTTATTTTCTGCAAACGAGAGAACGCTGCTGATTCAAAACAAGGGAGAAAATTTAGTAGGAATGGGGATGCTTTGAGGTGAGTTCTCCACCCTCACCTCAAACCTCACAGGCAAACTCAATTTTAAAAACCGCTTATTTAGAACCCCGAGACTTCTTGTGAAAATATAATTTCGAATATTTTTATATTTTCTTGAATAGGCTGTTATTTATTTTACTTCAGTTGTAGAGGGTTGATATAAATTATGATTTTGAACCTGTTGTACAGCCTGAATTTTTTATTTATTGTATATTACAACATATAATAAAACTTTATATTTTTACTACGACGTTTCGGTCAATATACTTGCCATTTTCCAGTAGTTTAAATTATCTGTAAGATACAAGGAAATATGTGATATTATTGTACAATTTTTTAACAATTACAAGATGATAATTATTTCTTTTACAATACTAATATAATATATTTTTTTGAATAATTTTTGTCCACAAGTTATTACTTACCTAAAGTTTTATTACGTGTTATTTAAATTTCTGTTTATTCGTTTTTTTTAACCTCATTAGTTTGATTTTTAAGATATACTTAGATATGTTTTTTATCTGCATCAGTTTTTCATAAACCACGTGGTTTGAGTTATTAATTAGTTGAGATTTTTAACTAGTGTATTTTTTATGTATATTATTTAGGCCTAAAAAGGAGAGGTTTAATTATTTGTTTAGTTTTTATTTTGAAATAAAGATTTGTAAATCTAAGTAAATTACTTACTGTAAGTGTGAGCTGACCCTCTCTTGGTACCATGTTTTTTTGGCAACTGACGGAGAGTTTGTAGCTTGATAAGATGTATGTATTATTATATTTGAGAGTTATTATGTATTATGCTGAAACAGTTGTTTTTGAATTCATTTAATTTTCTTGTGAGGTCCTTTTCTGGCGTTTTCTCAAACCACGTGGTTTATGAAAAACTGATGCAGATAAAGAACATATCTAAGTATATCTTAAAAATCAAACTAATGAGGTTAAAAAAAAACGAATAAACAGAAATTTAAATAACACAGTAATAAAACTTTAGGTAAGTAATAACTTGTGGACAAAAATTATTCAAAAAAAATATATTATATTAGTATTGTAAAAGAAATAATTATCATCTTGTAATTGTTAAAAAATTGTACAATAATATCACATATTTCCTTGTATCTCACAGATAATTTAAACTACTTGAAAATGGCAAGTATATTGACCGAAACGTCGTAGTAAAAATATAAAGTTTTATTATATGTTGTAATATACAATAAATAAAAAATTCAGGCTGTACAACAGGTTCAAAATCATAATTTATATCAACCCTCTATAATTTCGAATATAATTTAATTATTTTTGGTGTAGCTCCGCAATTAGTACCGAAATCTGTTTGGTGAATCAAACTTTTTTTTATTGAAGCTCTTTTTAAAAAAAGGACAAAAACAGAATAATTTAATACAAAATTATTTTTAAAAAGATCTAAGCCAACTGCTTCCTGATTTGAAGACAATTACTTAAATAAACTAGTAAAAAAAAAAACTCCAAGAATTATGCGCCAAATTAATGCATTAGAAATTCTAATGTTAATTATAATAACTATGGGCATAAAGAGATAGTGCAATGTATAGGAATGGATTACTAATTTCACTGCAGTACTATTTAATCTTGATACAAACTAGCCAGCAGTTCGACCTTGATTTAGGTTATCGTCGTAATTATATCACATTAACCACATAGATACTAACTTTTACCAATATTTACTCTACACTAATGACGTATTTTTACTTTCTATTTCTAGTTTAAGAGAAACTCTAGTGCGTCACGCCAGATTTTCAAAATGAATTTTTACAGAAATACATGATTCGAAATCCCTTTGAGCACAAAGAAGTAATTTTTTGAAACTGCTATCACTCTACATCTCTATCTTTGTGAGTTTTGGTCAGTCTAACTTAAAAACAAAAAACTGACTTGATATTTCATTTAGTTAATATAAGAGTATCTAATAAGGTTTTGATCCAAATCAACCAACCACAAATATCTTTTACAGAAAGGGTTTTTCAAATCTTCCCAACATATGTGATAAATGCATCAGAGACATTTTCCGAGGTAGCCTGCTTCATTTTGTGTGGTCATCCACCGGTTTCGGGCGTTCGCCCATCTTCAGGATTCATTTGTCAGACAGTGTGATAACACAGAGTTGCACAGAGCAAATTCAGTTGATACACTGTTTGTGGGTTTAAAGTGTATAAACTGAATTTGCTCTGTGCAAGTCTGTGTTATCACACTGTCTGACAAACGCATCCTGAAGATAGGTAAACGCCTGAAAATGAAGCAGGCTACCACGCAAAATGTCTCTGATTCTTTCCAGCTCTGCGGAACCAACCACCACAACAACATATCTGATAAATGATTCAACTATGGTTTTTAAACTTGTTCAGCTTGGGGCTTCCAAACGAAAATAAAAGCACTTTGGCCATAATGGTCTATTGTGCTCCTGGAAATACACCTTAAATCAGCCTTAAATCTCAATAATGAATGAAATAACAGGGTCCTTTTCGGTCATCTTGCCTACAGATGGAACAATAGTGGCAGGAAGAAGACAAAAGGAAGGCGTAACACCTCAAATCCCACGAATAAAGACCAAAAGAACACAACGTCCACCCGGACGTTTAGGGTAGAGAATTGATAGCTTTTCCTATTTCGGATATGGTTATATGTTCCCACTGTGGAGATGACGCTCTCAAGGAATTAAAAGAAAAAAATTCACCAGCGCATAGACGGTAATGCATTAGGAAGAAACTAGATGGGATTAGAAAAGAAACAGATTTGATTTCCGATTCTAAATTCGGCAAAAGAAATCCTACACTAAACTTGAAAAATATTCAAAATTTACGCAGAGAGAGACAGATCTCCTGAGAGACCATTTTGTGGTAATGTTCCTTAAGGAAGTAGGTCAATAAATTTCTAGGGATTATGGGGAAGTTCGACGTAAAATTTACCTACAAAACTGCCATTTTTATGTATTATATGGTTCCATCAATTATACAGTACTAAGGACAATAATATTTAGTGAAAATTCCAAATAAGAATAAAGGAACTATGAGAATTGCGGTAAGAGACATTCGTTTGAGTATTTCACACCAGAGATTTTTTCAGACACCTTAGACACCAGACACTTTAAACATTTCATTTTAACTTTCTCATACTCCTATAAAAAAGTTTTGCGATTTCAAATTTTTGAACATAAGTTTTCATTATGTTTTGTGGTAGATATTCTGCGCTGTTCAAAGAACTGTGTTTTTAGCGAATGTTGATACACAAAAAAACATATTCTAGCTCCAAGTTGATTTTCTGTTTATTAGTATCACTAGGAGGGGAGGGATTAGCTTAGTGGTAGCGCACTGGACTCCTACGCGGATTTGAGTCCAGTGGTACTATTAGAATTTTTCTTCCTAGGAGCCTCTACATCTGATGATGGGCAGTAATTATCTGTAGCGAGAGAACACTAACCGAAAGCCGGCAGTGCAGGAGAAGACTCCGGGCGCCAATAGATGTTGACGCGTTTAAAAAAATTATTTTTTTAAAATTTGGTATACTAACTAAATAGGATTGCGCTAAAACATTTAAATGAAATATTTTTTGGGGAAAATTAGTGAGTTAGTGGGGGAAAACTTGCAAAGTTTATCTTTCTCAGAACTATATCACTTTAGGACGTTGGATCCGAAAACTATTATTTGTAATTATAACAGTTTCAATATTAGATTACGAAGGGTCTATAACTTAGTGTAGATAGCGTAGATAAAAAAAATGCAATAACGCTGAGCTTCTGAAAAATATTCTCATCGGCTGTTAAAATCGAACAGTGTGAAAATGTTCTTATATCACTCTTTATTAAGTACTAGCTTCCTGCGAGGGAGAGAGAGACTCACCGTAACCGGAAATTGATTAAAAGAAATAAATAATTAACAACACTCTCTGCTACAGTGCACAATCAGGCTGGGATACCCAAGAAAGTTCAAGTAGTAACTGTGTCTAGCCCAAGTGTTCCTAGCATTTTTCATATAAGCACCCTTCCAAAAAAAAAAAAATCCTTTTTCTAGTAACTTATACAGATAGGTCAAGTTGTGAACCCTAACTTCAGCGATATATGCTTTAAATGGAGAAAGAAGATTTCTCTGGACATAAACTTCGAAATTCATTTTAAGACAGAGTTAAAAGGAGAAATTTCCATAAATAAAATTAAAAGAAAGTTTTATGAAGTAATAATTTTTATAAGTAACACCATCAAAAATCATGGATTTATCTTCAGTGATACTTGATATAAACAGATTCTAAGTGTTTACGATTTCTCTTCTCAATTTATTTGTAAAATGAAAGATGCTTCCATTTACTCTGGCACCGCTTATTATTACATGAATCATCCAAGATAATCCGGTTTTTGGTGACACTGAATACAAAATTTATATATGTTTATTTATATTTAATTCAATATGACTACTTTCGAATTAATATTAAATGACTCATATCTTTTTTGCTTTTTAATTTAAGGCGCGTCAAATTATATATCGTTAATGGCGCCTGGACCCTTCTCGGTATGCTGGCGGCTCCGGACAGTGTTTTCTCGATACAGACAACACTGTCCCATCACCGGACAGTGAACTGTAGAGGCTCCTAGGAAGAAAAAAATCTAAGGGCAGCACAGTTAGACTCGAACCCGAGATCTCCGCGTTGAAGTCCAGTATGCTAACTTCTTAGCTATTCTCTTCCCTAACACATATATAATTCTAAATTATATGCCATTTAATGTAAACTATAAAGGCAGCCATACCATGAGAAATTCACACAATTATAGAAACACTTCTCTTATATTGAAAATTATTATTTATAATAAAAGTATTAAATACAGTCTTGGTTTTTTTATTCTCGTTTTATATTATTATTATTATCATCACTATTATTGTTCTTTTCTTTTTCCTTAATTTAATCTTATCTTCAATTTTTCCGGGGTACTATTACAGTTTACTTATGACATGAAGACATTAATGTTATCTTGCACTTTATATCGTTCCATTTTAAAGCAAAGTTTCCTAACCAGATTTCCGCCAAGGCATGCTATGATTTCAACATTGTTTTCCTACAAATACGTTGTCATCTAAAAAATTGTTTTGAACCGATGAAAGTTTAAACTTATATTGAGGTATGTATTACTGGTGATAATTCAATTTTGATAATTTGATACGAATCAGTGCCCTCTTCTGTCTCTCGCCCCCCCCCCTAAACAAACTTGTAACAGTATTTGATATTAAAGCATAACTCACAGATTCCCTAGAAACATCAATAATCAAATTTTCCAATCAAATAAGTTTATGCAGACAACAATTATTCAAGATTAAAGAAAAATCATTAGGTTGTTGCTGAGATAACTTTGGAAAACGGAGAAATGTATTCTCTAAATTGGGGCATACTTTTCATCTAACCGTTTTAGGTGGTAAAGTAACCGTATTTTAAACCGAAAATGACACTCTAAAGAAAAACTTAATGTTTTAGTTTCCCCCTTCCTCCAGAATATGCAAAAATCAATTTTCTTGTAGCAATGCTTCAAATTAAATTGAAAAGCTTTATGCGTATATGTAAATATGCAAAATTTAAGAAACATCATAATAGCTCTTTTGGGGAAAATCACAGAAAACTGTCTTGTTGACGGATATTGACAAAAAGCTTGGGGTCAAATGTGATAATCAAGCCTTAAGTAGTTCGGTGAATAAACCTATGAGATTATCTGAAAATCAATTGTGAACCAATTGTGGGCCAAATTACAGCACTTGAATTTCATTATAAAATACAGATAAAAGAAAGATGTACATGCAATACTAAAAAAATGAAGTTAGCTGAATTTTGGAACAGTTTTCAAGTATGAACAGTAATTTAAATAATAAAGCCACTTCCTCAATTTGAATGCACGAATCCAAATTTTGAGATTGCCTTTTCAACTATTCAACTATTAAACAAGTTCTGGGTGTAAAAATTTGGAGCTCTAGAATTGTATCCCTCAAACGAACACAATAAAACTATGGGAGCAGAAAATTTGTAAATTTTAACTGCAAATCCTTATTAAATTTCCGGTTAATTATTTCTCGAACTTTACATTATTTTAGAATAATCTTTAATCCATTATTTATTTAAGCAACTAGTATTTAAAAAAAATTATTCTAGCCTATATTGCAATTTTATTTTGTCAGAATAAGAAAGGTCTAAATTCTTACAAACTCATTTACCACTTAGGGGCCATCTTCAACAAATATTATTGTAAAATTTACACGACACTCAATGAAAGGTCGGAATCTTAAAAGTGGAAATATATCTTTTAACAATATCCTTCAGAGAAAACAGAATTTTTTTCAAAATTAAATTTTAAGCCATACAGATGAGAGATGATATACTATGTTTTGTATTAGAAGGACTTTTTATTAACGAAGATTACAAACAAAGCTGAGACGTAGATATATGGTAATAGAGATAACATGTTAATAATATAATAAATTCCTCGACAATACTTTTTATGATGTTTAATGATGGGTTTGCAATTGCAAATATCTAATTAAAATATTAAGCAAGGATAGTTTTTTCCTTTTTATTTTTAATTTTATTTTTTCTTTAAATAACTGTAAAAGCATTCGTATAATTTCTTTTAGTACGAAAAAATACAACTATCAATGGCCTGCACTGAATTTATTATGTTGATTTACTTGCATTGGTATGTGTACATGTGTGAGAAGCGAAGATTGTGTATGCGACCGTGCAGTGTGTGTGGGAGCAGCATAAATTCAAAAACGAAAAATCGCAAAAAGCAAGAAGCTCAAAACCACCTCATACATTCCGTTTACATATCACCGAAAGTATCGTACATCTTCACTGAATGATTCTTTCTTAGTTTTTGCGGATTTCTTGAGAATGGCTACTGATTTTTTTTTTTTTTTTTTAACAAGGCATCGTAATTAAATTAATTAATTTTAGTTGAGAAAGTCATAAACCGAAAAAAAAAATAGTTTTATTGGTGTTCTGGAACAGCTATTCTAGTCTTCCCACTTTTATATGTTATTTTCTATATTTTATCCTTTTTTGGTAACCGTATTGTATATAACGTCAACATCTGCATATCCCCAGGCCAAAAGAGAAGATTAATAAAAAATAAAATATTTTGTACTGATATTCCAGTATTACAATATCAAAGAAAATTAAAACGGATTTGTTAAAATACCACTTTTACTGAAAACCGGAAAACTGAAAAATGCGATCTTGTTTTAGCAACATTATTTTTTTTTGTTTTGTTTTTTCCCCGGATTCCCAACGGATTATCTTTAACTTAGTATAGTAATTACACTTTATAATCATATCACTTTTTGTTTGAAACATTTATTCCGGGAAGATTAATTTCTAAGAATGTGATGATGGGATACAGCTGCGATGTTAAGCTTTCTCTCGCCATTTCAGTATAATTAACGGTTCAACCATTCGCTGTATGTAATATTTAAAAAAAAATCTAGTATCAACACTTTCTCTTACTGCACAATATATGTGGTTCTGATTAATTTATATATTATGCAGTAGTATTAACCAATTTATTAGATATTTCACATATAACTGAAAATATATTAACTGTGTGCCTCCGAAAAATGATTAGGGCAAAAAAAAAAAAATCTGGTGTGAAACATTCACACAACTTTCTCTTACTCCAATTCTCAAAATTATAATTGACAAATTTTATAGTTTGTGTACCAAATTTAATTAAAATTCGTCGAAAACTGAAAAAAACTGTACAGTAAAAGCGCACTTCCGGTTTACTAATTTTCTTGAAACTCGGAATTTTGGCCATCTATTTATTTCTAATTAATTTTGTTTGGACGATAGAATTGTATAATCAACTATGATAGCACTTAAGAGGAAGCTGTAACCCCATCCCTCCCCTAAAAGTGCCCTTAAATGAATTTT
>JAAEAF010008523.1:0-57441 GCA_011037195.1 Triatoma infestans
CAAGGTCAAAAGGGTGAAAGGTGAATTCAATTTTCAATCTGGTAAATTCACATCTTGGACTGAAAAAGAAAAGAAGAATTCTGGTGTGAAACACTCACACGACTTTCTCTTTCTGTCGTTAAATGAATACATTGACACATTTTTCCAGAGCTGAATACGCACCCTTGACTCAGAAAGTCATTTGAATGTAGTTTTACATTGTAGTCCCCAGAAGACAGTATAATGGAGTTGATGAGGAGAGAAATTGCGATTGATTAATTAGGCGAGATATGAAGACACTGTTATATTTAGCTATAAGTTTACACAAACTGCACTGGACTTGTAATGATTTTATAGAATAAAGGGTGAGAGTAGAGATTATGACATGATGCGATGTATGGTTGAATCTGATAGATTGATCTTTAGGTCTCTCACTCGCTTATATACAGGTTCTCCCCACTCTAGCCTGCTTAAGCCAGAGAGTACCAGAGAGAGTCTGTTTTCTCTCGGTCGGGCTTGTGTTCTCTCTCTCTTGCCGTTACGTCAATGTTAATGGCATTGAAGAAACTCTAATAATCTAATAAACAACTGTCTAGATTCAATATTTCCGTGAAAATCTTTTAAATAAATGTTAAATTTTATTTATGAAGTTAGTACACCAACAAAGCATTAGAGACATTTTCAGTGGTAGCCTGCTTCGCTTACCTGTCGGTAGACTCTATCCTATGGCTGACAGCTGTATTTAAACAGTTTCTCCCACTCTAGCTGGCCTAAGCTAGAGAATGATCCTGCCTCTCTCTCTGCTTTAGATCCCTCTCTTCGGATCCTATTACAATCTGCTTTAATTTTTCAAATGGAAGTTTCACATTTTGATGAATGGATTTTTCAGTTTCTTTTTCCTCGAATTTCCTCAAAAACGATTGATTTTTCTCCAACAATTTTTTTACAACAACTTAGTATACCAAGTTTAAAGAAAATCGTTGTAGCCGTTTTTTGAAAAATTAAAAAAAAAAAAAGGATCAAAAACCTTTTGTATAAAGTGGCACTTTCGATTAACAGATTTACTTCAAATTTGGAATTCAATGGAATTATAGCAATATTTCCAAATAGATATTAATTTACACTACCATAAAGTGTACTGAAGTGGTACTTTAGAGGAAAGTATAACGCTATGGTTCCCTCAAAACCCACCAAAAACAAAATAGTTTTCCCGGGGAAATGTTCAAATAAAAATGATGTGGAACCGTTTTTTAGAGAAAATCACGAACAACTATAAAAAAATCAGTAAAGTTTCACTTCCGGTTGGTGGACATCCGCCCTTCATCTTCATGTCTTCTCAGCTTTCGGCGATTTTTTGTTTTTGAGATATTTTGTTCACACACCCACAGATCATTCGCTAAAAACAATTTTTTTTCGCACTGAGGGAACCTCATAACTGTTTTTTTTCGGTGAAAATTCAGTTTTGAAATTTTAACGCGATTGCAATACTTCTAAGAGAAAGTAGAAAGCGGTTTTCTCTTCATGCCAGCCTAACATGCTAATTACTTTCTCTTTTAGGAGAGAAATTAGGAACCAAAGACTCACCCCCAAGGTTGACAAGCTGTATAAACAGTTCTCCCACTCTCGTCTGGCCTGAACCTCGTGGAGTGAGACTGTCTCTCTCTCTCTCTCTGCTTGGATCCCTCTCTTCGGATCCTATTACACTCTATTATTTGCTCTAATTATTTATTTTAATAGCAACTCTGCCCCAAATTTACTGTTTCCTATTAACCTTCTAACACCGCCCAATGTACATTTTTTCGTATACTAATCTTGCACGCATTTCAGTATTTATTAATTTTTTACTCGCTTTAAACTAAATTACTTTAACCTTCACTACTTAATACCATTATTAGCAGAAGACATAATTTCATTACTCTTGTAAACACGCTAGTTACAGTACACCAGTATTCAATTTCTAATTATAATTTATTCTCATTCCTTTTTAATATAATACACGTGCACACACATACTATGTCATATAAGCTTCCGCTTACAATCGAACAGTGTGATTTGTGACAACTCTCTACACGAACTTGATAGCCTTAACTGTGACGATGGATGAGAATCTGCAACCTGTCAGAACCAACAACAATGAGCAAGCTGCGACGGATAAAATAGATAAAGATGTTATGCAGTATTCAACATTTTAGATATAGCCACCATGTGTTTAATAGAAAAATTAGTAGGTAAAAACAGAGGAAAAAACGGAAAAATTACTTTATAACGAGAACAAAAAAATTAGAGATTAGAGAATCAGGGAATAAAAGAAATGAAATAGCCGTAGATATTACCAAACGCTGTTAATAAAAGCTGCCGGTTTCTGTTACTAAAATAAATAAAAATAAAAATAAAAGGAAATTAACGACTTACTTTTTTTGTTTTTAATTTCTAAATATTTGTCAGGATAAATAATAACAGATTCTATCAAATCTAGATGAAACAAAGGATAGAATCTACAGTGTTTAACGGAGAGAGGAAGAGAGCATGAGTGGTAGATAGGCTGGCAAGATCTGCTGGTGGAAAATTTGCGAGTATCTATGTACCAGCCTCTGCCTGTAGATCACGCGCATAATATATGTGCTGAGCGTAAGAGCGTGGATGAGGTTGGTGAGCGTATATGCTATTGTCACATATCACATTGTGATGAAAACCAGTTTTTAGTGAGCGATAAGTTAAAGTTTCTCTCATTTGGGGGGGGGGAGAAGGGCGCAAGAGGAGAGTATCTACCAATCCCGATTTATCGTGACAGTTTAAAACCTACCCTACCAAGAACCAGCGAATACAGAAAACAACATTGCAAAATGTAACATATCAGTGGGTTGCTCTTGTTTGTTGGTGTATGTATGTGTATAATAGGTAATATGTACGCGTAGTATGTGGGTAGACAGACAGACAGACACATGTTCCCAAACTCCCACTTTTACCGGGTTCTAACACACAACCTGTTAAGTCGTCCGAAACGTTTTAATTCCCCGGGTACCGTTTGTGAAAACGCTCAATCTCCTATGGTACTTAGAAAGAAAAAAACAAGTGATGCGTATTAGTTAGACCGCAGGCGGGTAGTTGAGCGTATGGAACGTAGTGTGAGAATACAATGTTCTCTGCCACACACACACACACAGAATTACACTATACTGTTGCACTGCTAAACGAATTCATGTCGTATTTTAATTGTAACAGAATAAAATTTAATTAGTTGATATAACAATAAAACCGATGTTTTAACTAATTGTAACAGTAAACTTTTTTTAAATGCTGAAAAGTTGATTTTTTTTCAGAACAAAATAACTGTTAAATTTTCATCAAACTAGGAATTTTTACTAAACGTAGATTTGGACTTCATATTCCACAAATATATTGATTGATAAAAATAAATTTAGTAACTATAATCGTACCCCATCAGGTAGCGCTTCTGCCATTTATTGGTTGAATAGGTTAGAGATCCAGTAGAAATCATGATGGTTGAAAACAAAAGCTCAAAATATGTCGGTGCTACACAGATTTTTGTCCAGTGCCAATGATCAAGACATCCTAAATATGACAGCGCTCGAATGGACGGTCGTTGACCAAAAAAATAAAGCCAGCCATTACTGGAAAACAAAAATTGTACGTCTTAAAAATTCATTTATGGGGAGTTACGTGGGAAATTGACTTTATGTTTTCGTTTAAAGTGCTATGATAATTTACAACGAGATCCTATCAACTGATACGTATTAATGAGAATGAAATGATGTTGAAAAATTCCGGGTTTAAAGAAAAGTCGGTTGACCGGAAATGCGACTTTACTATACAGTTATTTTTTTCAGTTATCTGTCTGTTTATTTCCGTTTCCATTAATAATGCAAAGTGCCCCCGGAGTAGACCACATCGATTCTAGCACTTCTTTATCTTTCGATCATCTTGTCATAGGACAAAAATTAATTGAAATTTTTTTTGGAAATAAATGCCCATTACAATGGAATAGTTGTTTCATTGAAATCTACGAATTTCCGGTTGCCAGTTGTTAATCAGCATAATAGATATTAAAATTATAAAAGCAAAATCCATCCAAAAACAAACTTCGATATACCACATACCACTCAAAACAAATTGTACTTAATTTGTTTAAAGTAATTATTTGGCGGGAAAATCTCATTAATAATTTTAGATTAGTTTTGTGTGAGAAAGTTTTAAAGACCTGCTTTTACTTACTTACTTACTTAGTTGCGTACTTATTATATGTTAGATGAATGTAAATTAGTAGAGTAGTTTAGATTTTCAGTTGACATAGAGATCATATGTGTATGGGTATGTTTACTCTGTGTGTTGTGTGTGTGTATGTATTCTGTCTGTGAGTTTGCGTCCTTTAAGTTCAAATGTGTGTATGTGTTTATTTGTGTTAGTGTATACATATATGAGTCTGTGAATATGTATGTGCATATATGTAACACATTTACGCTTATCCATCCTCATCAGTAATCCATGTTCACTTCTTCTCCTTGTTCTCTCGCTCTGTCACACATCTCCACTCTCTTACTGCCTGTTTCTCTCTCGCATCCTATTTCTCTCTACATTTGTCTCGTTTACAGCTATACATGGCTGTAGATTAAGGTAAATTTCTCCTACCTTTTACTTTGTATAAGTTTGCAGTTACTAAAAGGGTGCCCTGTACAGCAACCTCGAAGTTTCAACTTTGTCAACTATATGGTTACCTGCGTATCAGTTTGACTTGAGAAATGATGTTAGAGAGAGTGAGAGAGATCGTAAAGTAAAGTCAAACCGGCCATGTTATCATACGAGCATAAAGAGCACATACACACACACACACACACACACACACACACACACACATTCACACACACACACTCATACGCAAATATACATAAGGAACACATATGTGATTATCATCCAGCTGGTGCCGTCTATTTAATTGATCTAAGTGAAAGTTTACCTAATTGTACAGGTGTAGTGAAAACCCACATCCAATTTGTACCCAAATTAGATTGTAACTCCCAGACGCACGTAATTGTGTAAGACACTTCCTTCCTTTCTTTTTTTGTTTTATTAATTTGTTACTTAAAATATTTACTTTCTCTTCTTACTGAGACGTACTGAGATCATGACAAGTTTTTAAAATTCAGTATTCGCTAAAAATATATGCTTTATAGATTTCAATAACATTTTTCGTTATAATTGAAATTCTGCTTCCAGATTTGCTTTAAATTTGTAATTCTAGCTGTACATTTAATATACGACATTTAGTTCTACTCGTATACATGGTAGAACCGTACGTTGTAAGGAAGTGATTATTAACGCATTGAATTTTATATATATGTATATAGTTGAACCTTACATTCATTATAAGGAAGTGGTATTAATCGTTGTAACGCCCATAGATATCCTCAAAAAAAATTAATTTTCCTCTTGAAAAAAACGGTGAATAAAACGCCGTTATTGACCGAGAAACATTAAATGAGTTGCTAAATAATATGAAATCAAGCGTGATTGATAAAAAAGTGGATAGTAAAACTACGGGGAACAAAAAAATTAAGCTTGGGAAATGGATTATTTGGAAGTACTTCACATTGAAGAAAATCCAGTATTTCACAAAATTTCCGGCAGTTTTGCCGTTGGACCTGGGATTTCGGGTTCCAGTTTACGAACAGAAATTATCAATCATGAAGATGCCATGAGTGAGCCAGAAACGGAGGTTATTCTACACCTAGAAGTTGAACAAAATTTTGCGCCAACTAACAATACAGTTATTGAAAAAAGCGTTTTGAAACCCTGGATCCCCTACAAAACGTAGGAATATTTCAATTTTTTTCTTTGGTCTATCTGGCAATAATTCGCCTGTCAAAAAATCAATGCATTCATCATCAAAACAAAGAAGCTCTTTATAGTTTGATACATTTCTTCTTTCATTATACTGATTTACATTCTTGACCGTAGCTGAAATGTATTTGGTGTGATGTGTTGTAGAATAGTAGTAGTGTGTAGCACGAGCGGTTTAGTAAAAGGGCTTCTAAGTATATATGTTTAAGAGAGAAGTAATAAGAAATATTAAGAAAACACTGGTAGATTACATATATTCTTTAAAGACATTTAAATGCTATTCAATAACAGAGCAATATGTTTATTAATTTACTGAACTTAGTTGGAATAAACTCTTATGTTTTAACTTATATTGGCACTGATTTTTAGAGAGCGATTCCTGAAGCAAGTGTTCTGGCTTTAAAAGCAGGAATGCCCTCTCTAACGGTGATTTTCTCTTACAAAACAGTTGGCCAAGAGGCATTGTTATTTTCCTAACGGATTCCTGTGCTTTTGTCTCTTTATAGCAATGATCTTAAATTATAGTACCTGGCTCTTTTCACTGCCTTAAGATACATTTAAAATATTAACAAAATTCTATTTTTCAAGCTATAAAATATTCTAAACTATTTTTCAAAACTATCATTTTCTTTCATTTCTTTCTTCCACTACATAGCCATGTTGTAGAGTGAAACAAATGTGAGCATGCCCCTAGCCAGATTCACATAATTCTGAAGTGTTTCTCATGTCTTGAGTTTGACATTCATCTTTATTCACAGTATTCTTCAGTAAAATCTTAGTCGCCGGGAAAAGTGAGATCATTCTCATGCGCGTTAATACTCATTTGCTTGATTCACTCAAAATTGGGAATTTACTGCAATAGTCTAGAATTTTCTCAAATATGCAAATAAATTTTCTCAAATTATTCACTTCATCTATTATATCTGTTTTTGTATTTACAGAACTGCTTATGTTTTTGTGTTTGAAAAATAGATTTTATAAACAGGAAGTTCAAACTTGATATTCAACTTAGAATCCATATTTGAATGTGATGACAGCAAGATTTCCCATTCAAAATATATCAGTTGAAAGTTGCACCTTTATTAATAGCTTTTTTTTTTCAGTTATTTTCGTAACCTGCTCATTCTAACTACACACTATAAACTGGCTTCTTTTATTTAAAAACATTTGGTAGGAAATTGATTTTTTGGAAAATTCTGGAAGAGAGGTGGAGTCCAGGTTTCCTCTGGACACTTTTATTTGAAAACATTTTTCCAGGAATTTAATTAATGGTGGTTCTGGGAACTTCATTTTATTAAAACAAAATTTATCACCTAATGGAAGATAAGGGATTACCAAATGGTCTTCACGATTCACCGAAGAAATATTATTTTAGTAGAACGGGAAACTTCATGGAGGAAACGGTAAAGAGATTGTTTCCATAATTGAACACCAGAGAGACAGCCAGACAAAAATTTTTACTAAAAAAAAAATATACTGGAGCACAAGATAGCCAAAAAGAACCATCTTATTATGAAGGCAGTGTGTTATGATACTATCCGGGCACACTTTCTATTCATATAATATTGACGCCAGGTGTGTCTTTGTGAGAGATAACAATAAGCCTTTCTTACCTACACACTTAACCTGCCTCAATTTTTATATAAAAACGCCATATGTGATATAACAACGGTAACCTACACATAACCTGACTCAATTTTTATATATATATATATATATTTTCTTTTTTGGCCATATAAGGGTCTATCTTATTTTCACATATCCTTAAAGTTATGTAATAATTCTAAAAATCTATATTTGTATTATTATAATAATGAATAGAATATATTTACAATTTCATTTTCTATTTTAGTATATGATTTGTAAGTCTCATAGCTATCTAGATCTGCGATATCCATCATGGATCACGATAGAGCTGTATTTCTTTCTATCTTACTTTCACTTTCCCCTGTGAGACAAAACTCATATCAGTTTTGTATTTGAATCAGTAGTAGTATCTTTAAAGGTCTCTTGATTACGAATTACGAATTTTTAGACTATAGTCAATAATCTAAATCGGTATATATGTTGATAGCATAACTTAAAGAAGAAAAGTCGCCAAGTTCACAAATTGATATTATGATTGGAGATCTCCACGAAGAATTCAACTTCAACTTAGGATTTTCTCAAAAACGGAAAAAAAGATGAAAAATCTGGTGAGAAACACTCATAGATTTTCTCTGACGGCAGTTTACAATGTGATGATTGAGAAATTTTCTCCAAACGAATATTTATTAAATGTTTATTTGTCTTTATTTTTAATACCAATGTGGGGGGGAGAATGTAAGATTAATAATATGACTTTTTAGAGATGGCCTTCAAATAAACTTTCACCGTAAAAAGTTACCTACAAAAGTGATAGGCCTCAATATGATAGAATTGCCTAATAAACAGTGTATATGAAATAGCACTTCATAGGAAAACATAATCCTATCCATCACTCAAAAGTAACTTTATTGAATTTTCCAAAGAAATGTTTCAAATAAAAGTTGTAGATCTTAATATGAGTAGTTGATAGAACAAGTTTAAAGAAACTCATAGAAAACTGAAAAAAAAAAACAAAAAACTATTCAGTTGAAACGCACTTCTGGACTGATTTTTTTTCAAACACCGAATTATGGCTCCAAAAATTTCTTATAATAACTACACATATGAAGAGCTACAATTTTTATTAGTAACATTTCACTGGGAGAATTCATTTAAGCGAGCATCTTTGTTGTAGAGGTGGTCTTATGTTTTCCTCTAAAGTGCTATTTCAATGTATTATATAATTGTATCATCTAAATAATATTAAATAGAATTTATATTATATTGCAATATGCCGGAGCTTGAAGAAAATTGGTTGACCGGAAGTGCCTTTTTTACTGAAGTTATCTAGGACATTATCCATAAAAACACCGACAGATTTCATTAAATTTGTTACGCTAACTATGAATACAGAGGCTCATCACTTTCATTGGGAACTTTTTTCTGCGAAATTTCATTTAAAGAAGTTTTAGGGGAGGGGGAGTGTATGGTAAATTAAGATAAAGTCGTTTTTATCTTTTAAAATTTCATAAGGTAAAAAAAAAAGATATATAAATATATATACTGGTTTTATATATATATAAAACCTGTATAGACAAAGAAGTCCATTAAAGGTTTATTGATGGAATAAAACAACGTTCAAATTGAGATGAACACAAATTGTGAAAGAAGTAACACCCTTTATCCAATT
The DNA here is from genome assembly GCA_011037195.1 of Triatoma infestans. Lineage (NCBI taxonomy): Eukaryota > Metazoa > Arthropoda > Insecta > Hemiptera > Reduviidae > Triatoma > Triatoma infestans. The sequence continues at coordinate 9,092 of JAAEAF010008523.1, forward strand.
GGCAATTCTATTTGCCAATCAAATGACACTGTTTATTTTTGCTTTTTTTTTTTTTTCTTTTTTTAATTCTCTTCTCTTTTTATTTTTTTTGTATTTATTTTATTCTTTTTCAATTTAATTTGAACCTGATATTGAATTATAAATGGATATTGATAGAATCTTCAGTCCAATAAGATTGTTTAAAAGAAAATTGGCAATTTATTTTACTTGTTTCTATTTGGATCGTACACATTTTTTCCCAGTTTTTAGCTAGCTAATCATTTACTTTTCTGTTTCGATTGTATTATATCTTTTTAAATAGAAAGTTAATAACCCATTCTCAGAACGATATTTATCATCTTAAGTTCGAAAGTCATTTTTACTTGAGATAAATTATTGAGATCGTATCAAATTTTCGAAATTGAATTTTACACCGGAAATACAGTGAAAAAAGGTTTAACACAAAAACGCTTAACATGAAAAATCAATTAACACGAAATCATACTGCGGTTCCAACAAAATGCTATGTAATTTCATCCATTTCTTTTCTTTTAACACGAAACAAATATCGCTTAACACGAAAAGTTTTCACTTCCCGGACGAATAAAATTACCTGTTTTTGGCAGTCACATCGTCACGCAGATTTTTTAGCTAATTTTTTTTTGTTAGGCGGAAAAAATAAACAATGGCTGCCTCTGTTGCTACATTTCCGCTTGGCTTTGAGTAGAGGTAAAGGCACCGCCATTGTCAAAACATTTCAGTTGGTTTTCGAATTCGATGAAGTATGTGTTTTTTGTAATTTTAATACATAAACTTATTTTTTTTACATAGACAATGGCAGAGAAATCGAGACGAAAACAAACCGCTATTTTATCGTTTAACACGAAATTCTTTTAATACGAAAAAATTTTTCGGTCCCCTCACTTTCGTGTTAAATGTTTTTCACTGTACCTGTTTTGACTGCCTAAGTACAAATAAATTTTTTTTTTTTTTGTCTAAGGTTCTTTTTTTATGGCTTGCGAACAAAATATTTCCATAAACCATAGTAAGCTCACATACTCTGTTATAAAACGTCCGCATCTCACACGAAGGTTTTTGGTTAAAACATTCCATCGGAAATTGACTTTACTAAACTTTTGTGTACATTTTTTTTTTGGCGATATTCTCGAAAATGGATCTAACAATTTTCTTTAAAATTCGTCTGTTTTCTACACTTATAAAAGCCCATAACTTTAAAATATTTCTGTAGGAAAAATGAGGAGATTCTGAATTAACTTTCCTCAAGATTTTGCTTCAAGTGCTATTACTATTATAAACCTAAATCAGAGATAAAATGAATATTTTAAAAATATCTGATGTGAAAGACTCAACGACTTTCTCTTCTTACTCCCTCTTAATAAGGTTAAATAAAATGACAAATTCTTTTTGAATTTCAAAGTTTGCATTACTGATTATCTTCAAATTGGTAATTCCGGCAATGTCTCTAATGTATATTAATATAATGGAGGTACAGATTCATACATTGTACTGAAGTGTTTCTTTTAGCCCCACTTTACTATTGCCCAAGAAGCACTCTTAAAAAAAAAAAAAGTCTGTTTTCCCAGGAAAATGTTTTAAATAAAAGCCATATATACGCATTTATAAATTTAAAGAAAATTATTCGAACCGTTTCTAGATAAAATCGCGGAAAACTGAAAAAGAAAAACAAAATCGCACTTCCGATTGATGGATTTTGCTTGGAAACATTCGTGTCGGATGCGGTGATGTGTGTTAGTACGTAAACGGAGTGAGTGTTAGTACCAAATTTGAGCTGCCCGCAATTTTTCATTTTTTTTTTTTTTAGATATTTTCTCACACAGACAGAAACACACTATTCGCCAAAAATCACCTGTTAATTGCTCAGAAGATCTCAAAACTTAATTTACAAAATTTGTTGCTAAATCCTAACCTTGTAGAAATTAGTTTTTTAATCGGAAGTCCCACTTTATGAAAAATTGTGGAAATTTTTCAGTTTGCGTGTTTATTCTCGTGGGTTTTCTAAGGAGCTTAGATTTAGGTTTACTTTCTATAATTTCGTTTCATTGCAATGGAATACTGTTTTATTTCACTAGTTGGGACGATAAGGAAAATAAATATTTAATAAGAGTTAGGAGATTTTAGAAAATTTGTCTATTCCGAAATTGCAATAAGAGAAAATGATTTGTGATTTAATATGAGATTTTTGGATCTGAACGTACTCTGAGAAGGGAAAACTGGTCACTTATTACAGATTCATGCATTGTATTGGGTATTGTATAGCCATATATAAAGCTGTCTATATGATTTGATAATATCCATTGTGTTGAATATTTAAATAACAAACACCATGAGTAGATTTGTATTCAGATTGCCAAATGATATAGTCACACAGTAATAAATTTTCGATTTATTACCACTCACTCATTCTCTGTCTCTCTCGTGAGAATATAGCATGACTACTATTATTATGGAGTTTCTATGAAGAATATCCCACTGGTCAGGATGGAAATAGACAGGCTGGTTAGTCTGTAAAGGATAGACCTCACGTTTTCTTCAGAGATATATAGTAGAATAAGAGTAAGATGACATTACGTGTGCTATTTGTAGTGCTTCTAATTAATACAATGGATATCAATTAATCGTGCTCTAGTTTAGCCAGATTTTAATAGGTGGATCGATACTTACTAACCGACTAGTTCTTTTTTTTTACTTTTTTTATATACGGGGTCAAGGTTTTTTCAAGTCTGATGTAATTGATGGTTAATTGCTAAAACAGGGTTACCTATTTGAAAGTAATCAACTAATTACATGTGAACATTTTTACTTTCTCCTAACAGGAAGTAGATATTGCAATCGTGGCAGATTTTCGAAATTCAGTTTTTAATGGCAATACATGTTTTAGGGTTCTCTAAATACGAAAAAACTGTTCTTAGAGAATGGTATGTATGTGTGTAGGTGTGTGTGAGTGATGTGTGCATTTTATTTCAGAGATGATTATTATTATTTATTACCAACCTTGGGTGGGCTATATCCCGGCACTGCAGCCAACAGAGGCTTATTGTGCCACCCCCGATAGTTCCTAGTAGACAAACCCTCCCTCCTTAAGAAGTTTGAGGGCCTTCACTACCAGGTCATTTTGAGCTACTATCTCCTCAGGTCGCAAAGTACCAAAGGTTTCATACCTCAATTTGATTATTGCAACGCAATCGAACAACAGGTGGGAGGCCGTTTCCTCCTCTTCCTGACATAGTCTGCACAAGGGTTCCGCTCGAATGAGTCCTACCTTGTACAGATGTTTCCTGAACCTACCATGACCCGTAAATAGTCCCGTCACCAGAGAAATCTGGCTCCTACTCAGACTAAGAGTCATTTGGGTTCTTCGTTTACACAGTCCTGGCATCATCCTTTTACTGTGTATAACACCCGGGCTCCTCCTCCAGAGCTCTTCAAGATGATAATAGAATGAGTTTTCTTTCGAATCCGGTTTTCAATTTTTTTTTTTTTAAGACCGCCAACTACTTTTTCTTTCAATGTTTATAGTTAATCCCATGAAATATGTGGATCTTTCATTTCTGTTGGAATCAAGTTTCTGGAGGAAGTAAAACTTATATGTATTTTGAAGAGTGGAGCTTTTTGGTAAAAATCAAAATGCTATGTTTGATGAAAATTTGTGAGATTAGAACTTGAGAATTGAATAAATTAAAACGTATATGTGTCTCTTAAATCACCTCGGTAACGGCCATATATGGACGATATTCGCGATAATTAGCGTTTGGTTGTAAGTAGCGTATGCCTGGTTGATTAGTAGCAGAAAATATTGTAGGTGATATTGTAAGAATGTAACTAACTGTGAGCAATGAGGAATTAGGAGCTTAGAGATATAGTTGACTGGGTAATGGTGGACATATCGCGGCTTAAATAAAAAGATGTTTATGGAATGATGAATTGATGAATTAGTGATAATGTGATTTATAATGATTTACTAATTATATAATCATGATGATGAAAGACACTTCTTATACACCAAATCCTGAGGAGGTTGATTTTGGACGGAGATTATTCCCCCGGAAACGACGTACTAGCGATGATAGTACTAGTATCGATGTGCAGGAATAGTGATGGTGGCGCTGACTTACGGATTTGAAAGCAAACATTGACAGTGATAAGCCATAGTTTTTACACCTCGTTTGACAGGTTTTCCAGTTCCCATGAGATAGAAGATAATAGCCAAATGCCTACAGCCTATGTTAATATCTAAAATTAAATTTTGCCTAATTCAATTAAAAGTTAATTATAATGGAAATTGTTCAACTAAAATTACAAAATTAATTCCATCAAATTCCTTAATTTAGCTTCACTGTAAGTAAACATTGCTGGTGACAGAAAAATTAATTAAAAAAAAAAAAAATTAAATTCAATCTTGGGAACAGAGATGTTTTTAATCCTTCAATTAGAATGAAAACAATAAATTGATTAAAAAATTATCAATTCTCTGTTAAAACGTGTATTACTACTGTTTTCAAAATAAATATTTAGTTATGCATGTATTTATTTATTTATTATAACACTTACTGTGTTATGTTTGTAACCTCTCTTACGAGATAATATTAATCGCAGTATTTAATTAAGTTACGTCAGCTTTTTGTTTTCTTTATTAAAAAGTTATATTAATTAATTTTTTCTGTATCCTTGTTATAATGTTACAGTTTCATCAAAATATTTTCCGTGATACCCTGCTTCTTTTTGTGGTCATCGACCGGTTTCGGGCGTTCGCCAATATCAGGATGTTTTTGTCAAAACAGTGTGGTAACATAGACTGAAACAAAGCAAATTTAGTTGATACACTTTAGTTGATACATTTATTAAATCAAAAGCAATGAATGAAGTACTCTTAATCACAAGTTGCAAAATTTAAAAAACAGACGAACTATTTTCTCACAGTGATGAAATAATTATTCGTTTGGGGGGAGGGATTAAACCCTATGCTACCCAAAACTCCACTGGGCCCATATAGCTACCCCAAAGAAAAACAACAACAAAGCGGGCCTACAACAAAAATCGCAGTCCTCACAAATCGGACCATAATCTGTTCTTTGGATCCTGTTCAAACCAAATGTCCTGAATCTAATTTCCCCACAACCCAAGCAATCTGGCATAAGATGGATGGGTGTTTCTTCCACTGTCTCACAAATTCTACAAAAGGGGTCTGGCATGAGCCTCATTACATAGAGATGCCTGCTTAAACCAGAATGCCCAGTAAGCGATCCAACTAGGTGCCTGAGAGAGATCCGTGAAAGGCACGTAATACCTCACGAATAGCCCTAATTGGACGTCCCAATGAGCATCTTAGACTGCCGACAACCCATTCAGCTGATATATTAATGCTGTGAAACTATCAATGACTGGAATTTTGACAGATATATGCCTAAAAATACACCACTAGCAAACTGGGAACCAATGAAAGCGAGAAAGGCGCCTAATTTGACAAACCTATTAACCTCCACATACCCAAAAATTCCCAAATGGCTTGGTGCCCAGACTGGAAGTACATCTTTTAAGGAAGAAAGCTCTTCCATCTTCTAGAACATTCTAATACCAGCTATGAAATGAAGACACATGAATCCAGCGCCTTCAACGCAGCTTAACTGTCTAAGCAGTTACAAACACGTTTTAAGTTAGTGTTAGTACCCGCTGATCCAAAATACAACAAAGAATACCGTATACTTCAGTCTGAAAAATAGTGGTCCATTCACCAGGAGATATTGTTAAGTGATCTCGCGACTTAAAATAGACCGCAAAATAATCGTGACTAACTCTTAAATTCATTATTATAATTTCATTTTGGTTAAGGAGTCATCTTTAGCCTGCATTTATATTTGTAATCTGGTCAGATATAAATAATTATCGATGGTAACCTCATATTATTCTGCAAATCACCAATATAAAATTATAATCATACTGGGGAGTTGGTCATAATTAGTACACCCATGGTTTAAAACAGCTTCACTAATTTAATAGAAGAATGATTTTAAGAGGGTTCGGGGAAAATTTGTGCTTTAGATACGGGGAAAATATTAATTCCTCTGAACTATGTAGTGGGATGTTCTTGGGGATTGAACAAAACAGAAATAACTTAGGTTGAGTAATGTTAGATTTATTGAACACTTTTGGTATTGACTGTAAATAATAAACCCGGCAAGAACTTATTACTATATTAGTTTAGCGTAATAGTTTAAAATATGGTAGCATGAGAAGAGAGTGACAGAATGTCTGGCAGAGTGACGGTATGTGAACATTGACAGTTGACTGACGGTGACTCAGTGAAGGAGTGAGAGTCGGACACTATTTTTATACGGGCGACTGGATTAGCCACTACTCTTTTTAACTGCTCCTTCCAATACGCAGTGCGCTCCTTAGTACTCCCTCTCTGTGGCCTTGCGGTAGGGAGACATGCAGGAACTTAAGGTGGGAGGTGATGAGTTCTATTACAACCTCATTCCCCACTAGGTGGGTATTTATATTAGGGCAACTCAGTAAAAATAGTTCAAGTATAAAGATCTTTATAATTGAATTAATTGCAACAAGAATATGTGTAATGAGTATTTCACACCAGATTTTTCCTCCCTTTTAATTAAGACAGATATCCATTAAAAAAAAATATTTTAATCTTTATGATTCAATTATATTTTTAATAAAATATAAGTAGAACTTAGTTTGGACTTAATAATAAAAAAAGGTCACTTTGTTACATTGTTGTTATCATTAGGGAGGGATTTGGTTAGGTTAGTCTCCAGTTAAAAAAAATAAGATCTTTTTTGCTTTTTTAAATGCTGTATCTCGGATGGTGGGTGGTGGTACTTCGTCTTGTTGTGAAAGAGCAAAAAGAAAGAAAAAATCCTAGTTTTTTTTAATTGCTTATTTTGTATTCAGGTCATACAGTGTACAGTCAAGTTATTTATTTTTTTTTATTCCCATTAGAACTAGAAACACCACGGTGTTTACTTAATTGGTCTCTAGTTTATTCTTATTTGAATTTTCATTTTTAGCTGGAAAAATATATTTCTATTTATAAATGGAATTGTACACATCTTAGTTATTAGCAATGCATCCATTATTTTCATGCATGTTGTTTACATACAATGCTCTTTGTTGCTTTGGTCAGGTTTGAGAAATATACGAGTAGACGCCATTTCTTCACAATACAAATCAACTCTTTAATATTCTGTATAACACTTGGGGGGGCTTTTTGGAAGTAGTTGATTTGTGCAAGTACTTGGGAGAATAGCTTGCCATACAGAATCAATCCTCTCTACCATACACACGCGTACACACACACACACACACACACACACACAATATTGTACAAACATGCATATCAGAATATAGAGCTACAATAAATCACCTTGGTGATAGTGAATTTGACAATTTGGACACTCCTTCCATATGTCCAAGTGCTTTATAGTTTAAACTGAATAGGCGGATAATTATTTCAAAACTTACACACGCTTTGACCTGCATATTTAAACTCTGCTTTGCAGTTATATACTACATTTTTCCTTCAATAACTATTTATAGAAGAAAACTGTTGTGGACAACAAAACCATATATTTTTTTTTTGCGTAATTAATTAATTACCCTGTTATAGATATATTAGCACGGGTGAGTAAAATATGGTTGCAACTATAAATTATAAACTACTAATTTGTTTCATTTGTTGAGTTGTAGTTACAATTAAAAAACTACTAATTTTAAATATAGCTACTTTTGCCGTTTTTTCAACTGAAGTAATTGCACTGAAACTCGTAACTACAACTAGTAGTTGAGAAAAGTAGAAAAGTAGTTGCACTGACAACTGTAACTACTTGAATCTTGGTGCTTGAAACTATAATGGTTGAATTGAGTTAGGGGAGGAATTGTTTTAATGTTTTGCTTTTATTATCGCCAGGATTCGCTGTATGTCGCTACTAGCAAAACTAATTAGTTTCTAAATAAGTAGTTTACACATACGTATGTAAAGTACTTTGCAGACTATTATATTGTTTCAGAAAAAAAAGGCATTATGAAATTTAATGATTTTTTTTTTTTTTAATAATAAATAAACAATATAAAAAGCCTACAATATATGAAGTAATTGAGGAAGGAGTAACAAATTAAAGGAAATATAGTAATAATAAATTTCCCTTAATAGTGAGAAAACTATGGTATTAGTGGAGAATGCTGCCGTTGTGCTTCTTGCACTATTTCATGACTACACGCGCACACGAACACATTTAAGCTCTAGGTCCATGAAACATCACTCCTCCTCCCTTTCGCATACTCACACGCCCTCTCTCTAATGTACTAAATTATTCCCACTATACTTACTGTATTTTAGGCCATAATTTTCCTGTAAATATCTTGTTATTTCAGTTTTATTTGCCCATTAGTGGTGTGCTTAAATTTTAAAGTGGTTTTCTAAATGTAAGAGATTAATAGCGATGTTCATATTTTTTCAAGAATTAGGTGAATTTTCTTTTTTTCTTTCTTTTTTTTTTTGTAATTATATTTCAGAGAACATTTGCTCTGAAAGTTATTAACACTTGTAACCTCTTTTCCTTAAATCACTATTTTCAACGACCTCTTCAAATACGGCTGTGAAATGATGAACAAAAGGTTGTGTGGAACTGCTTGGGCATTCTCACGAAAATTAATAACCAAAACAAGATTTTTTAAGTCATGGGTACCCAGATCTACTATGCTTGCGCTATATATAAATCTGTTTAATTCTACATCTTGCCATATCTGTTTGTTTAATCAGACATAAAAATCTGTTGTGAGCCTCTCGGGTAACGTCAGAATGCCTCAGTTTCTCTTCACCGAAGAGGCGAACTGTTAGTCACAAGCTTTTTATACTAACACAGTACAGTTTTGTTTCTCCTGACAAACAACCTACACGGGTTGCCTCTTCTCAGGCATGTGCTCGTAGGCTGATTGGTGTGAACTGATGAACTCATGATAGAAATCTGTCTTAATGAACTCTGGACGTAATCTTGAATATCAACTACTGTAGTCAGTGAATTGGAGCGCTACTTGTTCTCCAAACCTGTCCAGATAGCGACAGAGCATTATCATGCAAATAGCATGAGAACTATTGATATCGTATGTGATATGTCATCATATTGCGACCATTTGCAGTTTTCTATTTGAAAATTGTGAGAAAGCTTCTGATTGCAGATACCTGAAACCTTAAAAAATTATTCTCCAAAATTCTTTTGAGCGACTCAATATTTACAGGCTACATTATTGTTACAGTACTTTTCACGGACTCCCCCCCCCCTCCGCAGAGTGCGTTGAACAGTTTGTAATTTACAATCCTAAACTGTTTATATTCATGGCAAAATTACTGTATGTTGTTTACGTGTTATTAGGGGGGAGAAAGAGGAGGGAGGGGAAATGCCAATCTTTTTAAAGACATGTCTAAAGTAATCTTGTTTGTAGTCGGAAGCGAAGACATAACTTTCTATTAATCACGTTTATTCAACAGATAAATCCAACTAGACAGGCAATTGGATCCAGTATAGCATAATAACAAATTAATATTGCACGTATGTAATCACTATGCAACCAGGCTGCTTGGAGAGTAAATGGGATAAAATGGTTTTTTGGTGGGGGAGATCTCTGGGGAAAAGTTAAAAGTTTAAACCCATTAAGTTGGCAGGCATGTTTTTAAATAAAAAACAATAATAATTTTATGTTAATATTATCGAATAACTCCCCCTAAAACATCCCTCTCTCTCTAAATAATCAATTACGATTAAATAAAATGTTTTTTATATAAAAGTTAATTACTTTTTTATTGGTTTTATGTTTTTGGCGGGTGAGGGAACGGAGATATGTATACGTTAATAATGCTTATATATTTAGTATGTAATTCCGTAAGCCTGTATAATTTAGATTTATGTTTATTTTTAATGGAGAGTGAGCACCATCTGGTTAAAAATACAAATAATAATAATAATACCATTTCCGCTCTCCTATTAACTAGTCCGGGGATTTTATTGGTTATTTTCTTTTTTTAGTTGGTAGCAATACTTTTCAAAAAGTTTAATTAGAAACAGAAAGATATATATGCTAATTAGTATTAGTAATTCTGGAATTCACTTTTAATAACTTTGTCTCATGTGTGTATGTTTTCTCTACTTTGGTGCGTTTAAGGTTCATAAAGGAAATCCCCGTCCAGGCACTTATCATTGTTTTTTTTTTATTTTGGTTTAAAATCCCGGTGGGGGGGGGGGGGATCTGTTAGTGGATCTGTTGTTTGGAGAGAATAGTCTAGGTTGTTGTATCAATTACCTAGGGGGTTGTATCAGATGTGATGTGAATCTCTCACGCTCTCACTCTCTGAGAGGAGTACAGTGGTCCTCTGGGGAGATTTTCTTTCAAACCATTCTACGGAGACTTTTCTTTCCATCGTTCCTTGTGGGCTTTCCCTTGACGTTTTTCCTTCAGCTATGGACATATTTCCCAAGACCTCCTTCTATACAGTGATAGAAGCATCGAATTTTGACGTTTAGTAAGAAGAACAAATTAAAAAAAAAATTACTACAATATACATTTCATATAATTTATGTTTATGTTGTGTAAATAATACTTCTTCGAAATTCCAGACAAGGAGCGGAATTCGTCAGGGATATTACCTAAGACCCTTGCTATTCATTTCGGACTCTGTCATCTGAAAGGCTAAAGAAAGAATGAAAAAGTTTCTTCTCGGATATTTAAACCTGCGACTAGTAAGCGTATCTCTGTCAGTTTCTGCTGACGCGACTCTACAGTTCTCGGTAATAAAGATAGAGATCTTCAATGTAATATAAGAATTTTAAAGGATGCATTACAGAAGATCAATATGAGTATGTGTATGGAGTAGGATGTGATGGAAGAGACAGAAAACTAAGAAGAATAATGAATGTGAATAAGAAGAATTCATGTTGAGGTTGTAGAGCAGGTTGAAACCTTTAAATACCTAGGAGCACAACTTCAACTAAAAATGGCTTCTTGAACTTGAAATAAATGAAAGGCTAGGTACTGGAGACAGGTTGTTAGAAAAGGCTTTTCGAACCTGCGAAAGTGTCCGTCTAAAACATACCATTCCAACATTCAGTAAACATTCACACCCAATAAACATTCATACTAACTTTTACATCCTCCACTGAAACCTGGGAACATTAATAACAAAAATAAGTGTACAAACCGGGCGATCAAAATGAGACTTCTCTGCAAAGTAGAGGGTAAAACGAGAAGAGATAGTGAAGGACTATCAATGCCAATCTTAATATAAGGCCAGCATTCCATATAGTTGATAAGAACGGCTGAGGTGTTATGGGCATTTATTAAGAATGTACCAACCGGCCAGCCTGATTTGCAATCTAGGCTGGGCTAGACGGACTTAAAAAAAGGAAGCCTTCCATGGATGGGATAGGAGAAGAATAATCCCAGGAAACAGATGCACAGGATTGTAAATGCAGGCTCCTGTACCTCATAGGCGGTAGAGAGGGATTTGAATATGATGGTGAATTTCCTTGAAAAAATAATTGGGACTAGTTAGAAAATACATATATATAAATATCAAAGGACTGCAATTTCTCATCACATTTACATGTCACATCATTTATATTACTTTCTCTTACTGTTAGTAAGAGGAGGTATTGTAATCGTGTCAGATTATCGAAATCAAATTTTCACTGGAAAGATCCGTTTTGAGATCTTCTGAGTCCCAAAAAGTGGTTTTAGAAAATGGTCTGTGTGTATGTGTGTATATGTACGTATGTATCTATGTATGTAAACAGCATAGCTCAAAAACAAAAAATCATTGAAAATTCAAACTTGATATTCTGTTTAGGTATCACCATGGAATCCAACTGTAGGTTGTCGTTCAAAATTCCTCAACCGGAAATACCACTTTACTGAATGTTTTTTCCATTTTTTTGAGAATTTCTCAAAAATGGCTCCAACGATTTTCTTCAAGCATGAAATATCAATTACAAATATTTAAGAGCTTTAATTTTTATTAGAAATATTTCCCTGAGAGAATTCTTTTAAGGCGGCTTTTGCTGAAGTGGTGAGGTTAGTTAACTTATAAAGTGCTATTTCAGTTTATTACACTATCTAAATAATATTAATTAGAATTAAATATGTTGCAAAAACTCCGAGTTTGAAGAAAATTGGTTGACCGGAAGTGCATTTTTACTGAATAGATATTAAAGTTTCCTGCGGTTTTCACCATAAAGACACCGACAACTTTCTTTAAATTTGGTACATTAACTATGAGTACAGAGACGTGCCATTTTTGTTTCAAACTTTTTTCTGAGAAAGTTCATTTATAGAAGTTTAGAGTGGGGAAAAGTGTGTGGTTCCCCAAAAAAGTCAATTCATTTGGTTTAGTTTCTCCAATTAATTTTATGTTTACTTAAAGTAGTTTTATGTCCATCCAATTTAATCTTTATTTTATAATTTAAATCTACTCTACCACATTCTATTTTTTTTTCTAACCAATAATTGATTTATACACTGCCTCTAGATTTTCGAACTCCAGTATATAACGTTTTACTTTCTATAATTTATTCGTTTCATTACACTAATAATTAGTTCAATTTCTTTTTTTATATTGTTGGGAGAAACTAGATTTTGATTGAAAATGCCTAGATTTCAATCTTTATAGTACTCTCTCAAATCTTCAATTTTTATGGGCACTGAGAATGCTCCGGGCGACAATGACCATAGATGTTGACGCGCCTTAAATTAAAAAAAAAATTTCATGGGTGTTTAACATCAGTTTTATTTTGTTCCACTGGTATAAACGGCCAAATAAAAAATGGCGGATCTTGCATTCCTGCCTAATTCTCTTCTGCTTTCTTTTTTAACAATGGAATGAAAATGCTGATTTTTTTTTTATAACACACACACACACACACACACATATATATGTATGTACATATATATATATATATTATATCTATATAAATTAATGTCCGTTGACGTAATGGCAAATCTCGAGAATTAATTATTCAAATGCTGTCGGATTTATTTATGTTGTTGAGGCTGAGGTATACATTGTTTTTACTAAACAAAATTTTCGATCGGTGGCGCTTTTCAACAGATACGAAACATTGTTTTTTTCGCATACCATACAGTGCACGTCCGTCAATCAGTAAGACAGTCCGCTTCATAAAAATGAATGTCCGTTGTACATAATGGCAAATCTCGAGAATTAATTACTCCAATGTTGTCAAATTTATATATGTTGTTGAGGCTGAAGTATAGATGTAGCTGTATATAGTTTTCACGAGAGTAGGCAAACCTTCCGCATTGTATATATATATGTATATGCCCCAAAAGGCAGGACAATAAATATTGTGTATCAAAAAGCATTGCAATAAGAAAAGTAATTTTTTCATTCGAAAAGCATTACAATCAAATTATTATTTTTAACAAAACATATACATTTTTTCTGTAAATTGTACTTCATTAAATTTTTTTTTCAATGCACTCTTTTTATTTTCCATTTCAATAAATATTTTCTAATAAAATAAATTAACTTTTTTACTTTCAAATATATATTAGGGGCCAGCAATGAGGCTGGTTAAATATACGAGTATAAAGTATTAAATGTAATTGCATTTTTTATCATTTTTGCATTTTTTATATATATTTTTTTTGCACAATTTGATTATTTATGAAATGCCTGCGGAGGTGAAATTAGTAAAAAAATTCTAAACTAAATTTTTCATAGAAATAATTAGCCAATCACTGTGTAGAAGTGAAGGTATCAGATGGTAGACGTGTATGGGTAGGTGTTTGTATGCCAAGTTTAATGAAATCTGTTGGTGTCTTTGTGGGAGAAACTCGCAAAAAAAAAATGTGATCGTAACGTCGCACTTCCGGTCAACCAATTTTGTTCAAAACTTTATAGTCGCGTCGCCAGATAGCACTTATATTAATTATACAGGGTGATTTTTCTGCGATTTTCTGTTTTTACTTATGACGACCATACACACACACAAACACACACAGACACACACACAGAACAGTTCTTTAAACAATTTTTTTGAAACTCATTGAACCTCAAAACGTATATTTCCGGTGAAAAGTGTGATATCGAAAAGTTGGCACGATCGCAGTACTTCCTTTACAGTGAAGTAAGAATAAATAAAAATATTATTAGCACTTACACAAATTTCAATCATTTTTCCTTCCTTGAATATTTCCAAGAGCCCAACAACGGTTCGTACCATAAAAATAACTAAACTGCTCTAGCCGGATTCAGCATCACTATTTATTGAAATAGAAAAATATACCAGTTAAAAAGTTTTTCCAGACTTACTGGATAAACAGCCCAGCAAGAGTTAAAGCCCTTCAGTTATTATTATTATTTTTTTTCCCCGCAATAGGGCTTATGATAATTATTCAACTTCACTACAAACCCTTGCGGCCTCTTTTCTTTTTTTTTTGTCTGTATAATTTCCCATCATAGCTTTTTTCCAGAGTCCGGAATATAATATGGAAAAACCATTTTAAGTGGTTTTAAAACTAAATAATGTAGCACAGAAAAAAATAGAAAAGTAGGAAAAGATAAGTTATATGCTATCAAAATGGTAATTTCCACCACTAGAGTGAGTGAGTTTTCCGCTCTTCTTCTCCTCAATTTTTCCAACCCCTTTTTATAATCTTTAATCCTTTTTGCAAACTATGAAGGATTTTTAACGCAACTCCCAGTTTTTCCTTCTTTTTTTTTTCTCCACCTATTACAACTTGTCTCAAAATGAAATTAAAAACAAAACGAAAATGTGAAGATAAATAAAACATATAAAATTAAACAATGGCCTTCATTTTTATGCTCGACTTATATATTTCAACAAAGAAGTAAAAATCTCTATTTCATTCTTTTTATGCATTTAGGAAAACTAGTGAGTGGGGTGGGGCAAAGAAAACAAGGAAAAAATAAATCTAAATTAGTTTCTCAAACTCATAGAGATTATTTTTGAATAAAAATCTCTCTTCCATTTTTTTTTTTATTATTTATTTTGTTTTATTTTAGATTTTACCGGAAGTGGGACGTCGGTTTTGGTGGAAAGTTATTCAGAGGAAAATTAGGATAACTTTTTCCGTTCAAATAACACACTTCTTTTTCTTTCTAAAGGAGAAAATGAAAAACTTTGAACTTATAGTTGAGTTTTTAGGCGCTCATTCATTCTCCTTCAATTAAATTAAGCTTCTCGCTACTTCCCTAGAGATTACAAAAAAAAAAACTTTTATTCTTTAAACGGACTTGATCAATTAAAACTTAAAACTGAACATTTAACTTAAAATCTGATGCGTTTTTTTTTTAAAGTAATCTACCTTATTTCATAATCTTTTCTTAACTTCTCTTGGGAAAGGTTTAAAAAATTATTACGTACCAACAATTTTTGAGTATATTAATTTTATTGCGTTAGCAATCAAGCCTTTATTAGACATTGAAATCCTGTTCTTTCACCTTCTATCGAACCTCTCTACAGATAAAAATAATTTTGTGTAAAATACTCACATAACTTTTTCTTACTGCAATTTACTAGTGATAATAAGAAATGTTATTCAAACTTATAATTTTGGTCTTAATTTTGGGGGGGAGGGGCCCATCGACTGGCTTGGCCATTAGCGCCAAGTCTTAATTATGCACGCCCAAACGGAGTTAAAATTTAGAGTAACGGCCACTGCTCTTTGAATAAGTTCTTTTGGAGGCAAGTCATATCGTTTGGTTCCATTCATCGTAGATAGTTTCATGCTAATACAATAAAGGCAGTCATGGCCAAAGTTGTCACTCGACTTTTGGTAGACATCGATTTAAATGTGATCGATTGGTGTATTGTTTCAATTTCAATTACCGTTTTTACAAAAATTAACTGGAAGTTGAAAAATGCAATAAGAATGCAGTCGAGTGTCGCAGTTCAGATTTTTTTTTTAACAAGTTTCCTCAATGAAATAGTATATTATTTAGTTTAATTAGAACTATGATTTATCTTTTTATTTTTTACTATAAATATTATTGGATTATTACAATAACTGTGATCAAGAAATAAATAATATTATTACATTTTATACAAATGGGAGAAGCTTAATTTGTTTACAGTATTTTGATTACGGTTCGTGTGTCCGTTATGTAACTTTATTGTCAAGTATATTATTGCGTGATATACAATGTTTGGAAATGATCAAATCAACTAGAGAGAGAGAGAGAGAATAGTGAACAAAATATGCTCCCTTCTAATCCAGTAGTAAAGAGAAAAGGGAAAACGATGTTACTTCCTATTTTATAAAACTGAAATTATCCGCCCATTTTTAGGAAGGGAATCAGTTTTTATATAATTGAATAACATCACTTTAGTTTATGAATGGAATTGATGTTTGGTTTATTGAATGGAGAGAGTTGTGAATGATAATAAGAAAGGAAAATGGGTTGTAATGATACCTGGAAATCAGCTAAAGGGTTTTTTTTTTTTTGAAAGGCAAGTATTGTGATCGTGTCAAATTAAAAAAAAAATTCTTTTTACCGGAAATCCTGCCCTTAGATTTCCTCTTCCTAGAAGTTTCTGCAGCTCCACTGCCAGGAGAAGGACGGTGCACTGAGAAAGTGTTCGGGGGCGCCACAATAAATTTTTCAGGTCGCCGTGCAATATGCCCTATAACAATTTACGTCTACATCTACCGGAAATACATTCTTAAGATCCCATCTATACATTCAAAAATCTCGTGCGAAACATTCACAAGACTTTCTGTTACTAGCTATTAAAATACAATGTTAAATTTTACGTCATCTATCCAGGCAAGTAGGGGGAGTGATTATATTGTAATAGTCCAGAAAAGAGCTACAATAACATTAAACCAACATTTGGAACTCGGAACTATCTAAAATCAATTTAAACAAAACTTAAATGAATGATCTTGGGCGATTCCTTGAAATTCTGGACTGAATATCGATTGATTATTTTTTATTTTTTTTTTTATCAATTTTAATTTTAACAATAATTTTAATTATGAAAATTAATTAGGGATAAAAGTCTGTAAAGTTCTTGTGTATTTAATAATTTTGCAATACCCTGAAAACTTAGGGGCAAAGAAAAACACTGTTACACCCACACTGTGCCACAATTACTCCCTGTTTTTTCCACCCCTAATAACATCTAATAACCTTTTATAGTTATCTATTAAACTAAGACTTAATTGAAAGTGTAGCAAAAAAGAAAAAAGTAAGTTAATTTAATAACAATGATGAAATCAGTGATTACCTTTTTATAGGAAATGAAAGTTTGTAATTTAATCTATTAAATGATTTTTCACACTTGTTTTTCTTTTGTTTAACCATTCCGTTACTGCTGCCTCGTGTGCGTGTGTTTGTGATCAAAATTTCTCAAGGAAGAAAAATCGCAACCACCTCAAACAGGATATGCAATTCAGATATCACCACCACATCTGAACCGAAGTTTGTGGTCGAAAAATCCAGGAAATGAAGTACGTCTGTATTGAATTTCTTTATTTTTTTTTTCAGTTTTCCATGTTTTTTACTTCCTTTTACTTCTAGCAAGAGGAAATATTGTAATCGTTTTAACAGCATAGCTCAAAAACGAGAAACAGTAGAAAGTTGAAACTTGATATTCCTTTTAGGTATCACCATGAGATTTGACAGTACGTTATCTGTCAAAATTCCACAACCGGAAGTACCACTTTACTAGTGGTGTTTTTTACGTTTTTGCGATTTTCATAAAAATGGCTCCGACGATTTTCTTCAAACTTACTATATCAACTACACATACAATGCGCTATAACATTTATTTGAAACATTTTTCCGGGAATATTCGTTTAAGGGCACTTTTGTGGGAGGGGTGGGGTTAGGTTTTAATCTAAAGTGCTATTTCAGTTAATTAGACAATTCTGTCATCTAAATAATGTTGATTACAATTATATATGTTGTTCAAATTCCGAATATGAAAAAATCGGATGACCGGAAGTGCGTTTATTTTACCACTTTACTAAATGATTTTTCGCTATTTCGCGATTTTCTCAAAAATGTCTCCAACGATTTAACTTCTCATATGAACTACACATACAGAAATCTACAACTTCTATTTGAAACATTTCTCTGGGAAAATTCATTTAAGGATTGTATATGTAAATTGAAAGAAAGTGACAGCTGTCTATAAGAAAATCGTCGGAGCCATTTTTGATAAAATCGCAAAAAGTAAAAGAAAAACAACTAGTAATGTGGTACTTCCGGTTGAGGAATTTTCATAGATAACGTACTGTCAGATCCCATGGTGATAGCTAAACAGAATATCAAGTTTCTATTTTCTACGGTTTTTCGTTTTTGAGGTATGCTGTTCACATACATACATACACACACACACACACACAACACACACCATTTTTTTGGACTTAGAAGACCTCAAAACGGATATTTTCGGTGAAAACTCGATATCGAAAATTTGACACGAGTACAATACTTCCTCTTACTAGGTTGATAGTAGGAAGGTATATGTAAGTCGGTTGTGTTTAATATATCTTGTATATCAGTGTTGATCTGAAGATGGCCAGTACTACGCCGAAACGTAATGAAGGGATATTATTGGGACTATTTGTTAGCTGTTTTCCACCGTTCTCTTAAATATTTTCCTTTTAAATAAATTGATTAAAATATAAAAACAAACTTTCTAATTATATGCAAACAATGGCGTTGTTTTCATGGAAAATAAAATAAAGTAACATTTTGTCAGTAAGAATTAATTATGAACGTGGAAAAGTTATTTTATTTTCACCGGTAAGTAGCAATTAATTTAATTAATTGGTATATATTGTTTTTTTCCGGGATTAAAAATAAAATACGAGATGAAGGAATCCTTTAGCGTTCTAAGAGCAACAGCTGATTCTGTTTTTTTTTTTGTTTTTTTTTTAAGAGGAATAAATGGCCAAGATTAGAGTTGATGATAAATCTAGTTTAGCAAAGGTTATAAATCATACAAGAAGGCAAAAAAAAAAACAAAAAACAAATAAAGGGCAAGTTCAGATACTCTGAATGTCTGTTGTCTAACTGAGAACAGCTGAACAGTGTCAAGGTTAACAACGCCTTCGTCTATCTACAAAGTTTTGTACTGTACTACTAGTTCCAAGATACCCGTCGACAAAATGTCCGGAGGGGAAATGGAAACATTGCCCCACTTTTTGTAGGCAATTCTGCGATAGTGTAATTCACCCCTACCCTCCTTCTTTACATCTTCCAATAATGGTCGTCCTTAGACTGAATGCTGCAGTGCTAATTCTTTTGCTTAATTCCAATCACTAAAATGGATTAAAGATGTTCTGAGATTTCGTGTAGCTTATATCAAGGTGCTAATCGCTCAATGTATAGAATGATTATAATTTTTTGTAAGAGCAACTATTGCGTGTGTTCTGTTGAGCTATGTGAGAGTTCCATTGAGATATGTGTCAACAGAATATCTCAAAAACAAAAAGTCGTAGGAAGATGAAACTTGGCATTCCAAGACTGACGTGCTTGATAATAATAATAAACAAAACGAAAAACAAAAACAGAAGGGAATAGAATAAACGTAAAAAAGAGAAGAATAATTCTCATGTGACATGTGTTTTTATTTTCTTAACTTCGCTTTATTTTTATTTATTTATTTTTTTTCTCCTGTGTTTAACACATGAATGTCACAAATATTTCACTTTTTCAACCATTCTCTTGTTTTTGACATCTGTTTTTTTTTTTCTGAACGGGAATGATATGTAGAGTTTTGAATAGAGAAAGTTCTATTAGACGTCACAATTTTATGACGTAGAGTTTTTATGCGTGGCGGTTTCTTACCCAGTTTACTGTTAAAAAAGAGTTGTATAATATTTAGAAGAACTTGATAACTAAAGTTTTAAGAAGTTTTCTCCAGTATGTTATAGTTTTTGTCCATGTGTACTCTCTTTTATTACTCCTAATAAGAAAAAGTATTACGAGCGTTTCAAATTTTAGAAATTGAGTATTTCACCGGAAATGACATGTTTCTGAGGTTCGCTATGTATGAAAAAAATGTTTTTAGCTAATAGTTTATGTGTGTATTTTAGCAAAATATCTCTAATAGGAAATATAGTAGGGAGCTCAAACTGGGTATTCCGTTCAATACTATCATCGCATCTAAGACGATGATTCCGTGTGAAATCAATCACCTGGATGTCAGATTTTACTGAATTTTGCTTTAAACTTTGTATACTATCTGCTTATATAAATATCCTATCACTTTCATTGAAACATTTTCCTCGGGAGCGTTTATCAATAGCGTTATGCTTTCCTCTAAAGAACTACTTCAAATAGGTTTTATCACCAAATAATATTAATATATATTAGAAGTATTGATAGAATTCCAAATTTGAAGGAAAATCTGCGAACCGGAAGTATGACTTTACAGAATAGGATTTTGTGTGTTGAAAATGGTGTCAAATTTTAGATATCGAGATAATACTGGACTAACACATTTTGAGGTTCCCTGAGGCAGGAAATGTGGGTATTAGAATATTGGCCTGTATGTTTGGGTGGTCTCAGCATAACTCAAAAATGAAAAGTCGCAGAAATTTCAAACTTTGATAATTGGTTTAAGTGTTAGCATGGGACCCGACAATAAGGTTTCGATTAAAATCAATCAACTGAAAGTAACACTTTACTGAATGGATTTTTCAATTTTTCAGATTTTCTTGAAAATGGCTCCATCGATTTTCTTTAAAATTCCAATATTATATAATGAGCTAAAACTTTTGTTTGAAACATTTATCCGGCAAAATTCCATAGAATTCCAAATTTGAAAAAATTCGTTTAACCAGAAGTGTGACTTATAGGTTTTTGAATTTGTAATTTTCTCGAAAACAGCTATAACGATTTCTTTTAAACTTGGTATAGTAACTTCACAGATAAATACGTATTACTTTTATTTGAAACATTTTCTCCCCAAAAAATTATTTTAGATACTTGTGCGGAATTTATGGCGTTAATTTCAAATGTTGTAAATACTTCCATTGTTTTTAGAGCGCTCTACTGGGCCATACTATTGTTATTACTATAATATGTCTATAGGGAGGGACCAAACCCTATGGATCCAAAGCTTCACTGGGCCCCATATAGCTGCCCAAAAAAAAACAACAACCAACCGGGTCTAGAACAAATATCTAGACCTGGGTCTAATCCATCTAAGATTCACCGCAGTCCGAACAAATCGGGCAGTAACCTTAAGGGGAAATAGCCTAAGCTCTTCCACAGACATCCTGCTCCGACCAAAGGTACTGAACCTAATCTCCTCACAACCCAGACAATCGGTCATAAGATGGATGAGTGTTTCCTCCTCTGTGTCATAGATTGTACAAATTGGTTCTGGCATGAATGAGCCCCATTACGTAGAGATGTCTCCTTAAACCACAATGTCCAGTAAGGGATCCAACCAGATGCCTGAGAGAGCTACGTGAAAGACACAGCAATGTCTCGCTAATAGCCCTGTCCGGACCCCCATGAGCATTTTGGACTGCCGACAACCAACTGAGCTCATCCATAAGGATGAATGCTGTGAAGCTGACTATGATTGGAAGCCAGATGACACGCCAACAGCAGACTCAGGACCAATGAAAGGGAAAGAGGCGCCTAATTTTCCAAACCTATCCACCTCCTCATTCCCAAAAATTCTTATGTGACCCGGTACCCAGACTAGTAGCACATCCTTCAGAGAAGAAAGCTCTTCCAGTCTTTTAGAACATTCTAACACCAATTCCATCAACCTGGAAGTGTAAATACTGAACTCAGTGCCTTCAGCGCAGCTTGGCTGTCGGGCCATACTATAATCATCATCATAATCTTACAAAAAATATGTAAATTTTGAGTTTTCAAGAAAATCTGCCACTTTATATATAATTTGTAATAAAAGGAGAATGAGAAAGTTGTGTGAGTAAACTCGAATTCCAGATCTTAAGTTCTGAATTTTCGCCTTAAAATTATTTTAAAGTAGCGTTTAATTTAATTAATTAATAGACCAACATTCAAAGGAAGTTATTCCCAAAAGGACAAGAATGTCTTTGAGTAAAAATAAATAAACAACAAACGGTTCTTAAGACTTATTAACATGATGGAGACTTAATATAATTAAAGAATAGTGACCTCTTTTTAGAACTAAATGGATTTAAGTTAATCGTAAGTATGTTTCCACTTTTAGCTCACACTAAACTTGTTTCATCATGACGAAAATAAATTGATGGTATTTACATATGTATGTGAAATTTCATTCATTTAAGTGTCACGAATATTTCTCTAATATATATTTTTCAATGAGACTTTTATAATGGGCCTTGGGAAATAATTTAACACAGATTCTTAGTTAAACTTAGACTTTTGTTGACATGTCTGGTATGAAAGATTCTTTTATAATAATTATTCTATTTCTATTGGCAAATTTCTGCAGAAGTTCTCAATAAACATTATATTAAACAGAGGTGGTGGGATTTATAGTTTTAGGATTTTACAGTATGATGTTTACCTGGATAAGACTTACCTTAGAAGCGGCTCTTTGGAGGAAGCTGAAGTTTACACTTTCCATAGAACTTTGGAGAGAAAAAACAATATTCCTGGATACTTATTTCGATTAAAAGTGATCCCTACTGATGGATGAAGTTTTTACGTGAGTTTAAAGAAAATTTATGTTTTGACGGAAACCTTCCTGGCGAATACGATCTTAGAACTTAGATTAGATTCTGTGAGGGTTGCTTTAGCATTACCTACGCTGTCGCGATCTTCTGTGCCTAATTCTTCGATTAGATTCTGTGAAGGTTGCTTTGGCATTACCTACGCTGTCGCAATCTTCTGTGCCTAATTATGGTGATACACATAATTAGAGTATCCTCTCCAGTCCAGGCTGCATAATTAGATTTGGGAGCCTGGAGAGAGAAAAAGAGAGAGGGAGAGAGACTCCTGAATAAAGCTTGAAGGTTTCGGTTTTCCACCCCGAATTGAAACTCTTATCCACACCCTGACATAGTAGGTGCAGTGATGTTTCCTCCTCCTGACAATACTTGTATAGGCTATCCGTCGTCAGCCTCATACGATGCGTGTCCTTCTTAAGTCTTTGTGATTAGTGAAAAGGGTTTGCAGTCTAACCGTGTGGCCTGAGGTTTACACTCACCATTCTTGTAATCTATTGTGTACACCCATGCTTTGATGGCTGCCCTCATGAGAGCAATCAAGCCTAACATAGCCAATAACGTTTTCAGCTCCAATAAGTCCAAATAACCTTTAAGCCGCGGCCTCGATACATATATTCCTTGAATGCCTGGATACCCAGATTAGAAAAACCTTGTTTTGGCTTCCCATTTTCTTGAACATGCTCAAACAGTCCCTTAACGTAGCTGGCTGTCTGAGAAGAAGATGGTTCTGGAAAAGAGTAGCATAGACAATTATCACGAGTGATGGCAATACTCTCGGTTCAATTAGAACTTTGAAGGACTTGTCGAAGGGTAGGCTGAAAATTATGTCTGTATCCAGCTCCTTGGTTTTGGTGTGCTCCATTATGCATAGCAAAGATGAGAGCTTGTACATTTTCGGGATACGTAGATAGAATATCAAGTTTTGAGTTTTGCAGTGAGTTTTCATTTTCGAGATATTGTATTCATATTCACACAAGTATAGATGATCCGTTTAAAACACACTTTTTTTTTTACTCAAAAAATGTATTTCCGCCGAAAATCGTTGTTTGAAAAGTTCGCATGGATGGAATAGCTAATAAGCAATAAGTTGAATCGATAAATGCCGGTTTAATAAAGTTGATGGTTCAGTATATTAAACTCGGATAATTACTGTAATCTGACGCAACTGTTTTGTGTTTTGTAATAGTGCTATTTATGGAATATGTATTACTGTGGTTTCATTACTTTTATATATTCTTCATAATTAATTTTTGGAACGTTGTATATGAACAATGACTTACTCGGTTCTACTAATGGTAAGTAATGATTGCTGGAAGACAAAGTCATGTGAATGTTTCACAAGTTTCCAGAAATTATTTTAAAAAGGTTGTAAATGATAGTTACTGTGTTTTCCCCATCTTGAAACCATTAAAGCCAATTGAATTGATTCTGCCTGATTCTATATTTATTTATTTTTGTTATTTTTTTCTGCCATTACTATACAGATATATATATATATATATATATATATATTGGACCAAAAGAAAAGTCATTTTTCTTTGGCTGGGTGTGTTTATGAGTTGAAAAGAGAAGGGAAATAGAAAAAACATAGCTTTAGATATTATTCGTTGAGCTAACAAACATTTATTTAGCCTTAACTTTCACAAACGCAATAGAACAATAGTACTACAAGAACTAGGGGAGGTTTATGTGTCTGTGTGTTTTTTCGAAGTGGGTATATATATATATATATAAATAAAAGGAGGGTTTAAGAATTGAGCTAAGTTGAGACATAATTGTCGTAAAGTAAACAAAAGAAACACCGACATTGCAGTATTAGAAGGGTGGAGGTGAGATGGTGTAAGAAGGGTACAGAGAAAGACAAAAAGGGTGATGGAGTAGGAAGCGGGAGTAGAGAGATGAAGGGAATATATTTGTGTGTGTGTGTGTGTGTGTGTGTGTGTATGAGTAATTGTAATTGTGTGCGTTCGTGTGTAGACAGATACGTGGTGGAACTTAGTAAAAAGGAGAAATAATACCTTCAAAAAAGGAGGTAGCAGGTGTACTTTTTGGATAGTACACGGCCTCCTGAAGCTTTCTAGAAAGAAAGCATATATATATATATATATATATATACCCATACAAGAACCCTGGATAATGTCACAAACACTGTAAACGTCGGTCCGTTTCCCCCCCCCCGCGCTCAAGCTGGAGCATTAGTACGTACCACTTAAATAAGTCATCCTCAGTTCTTTAGCTGGTGACGGCCCCTTTAGTTTTCTTCCTTTTTTTTTTTTTTGGAGGTTCGTTACTGTTTTTTTTTTTTTTTTTTTACCATTCAGTTTCTCTCTCTCTTTCTATTTTGTCTTGACTCGTGTGCGGGACACATCTCTAGAACACGGTATCTCCCTCCTCTTTATAGTGGTTCTATCTTTTTACAACTACTGTACTGTAGTTGTTGCCTAAACACTCATTCTATTGTTTTTCCTTTTTACTGTTTTGTTGTTGTTTTTTGGCTCTCTCCTTTTCCTTTCCTTACACGTTCCCTTTTCTTACACTTTCCCTTTCCTTTTATGGCTTCTACATCTGAAGTTTTTTTTTTCTTAAAAAAAAGAAGCTTTTATTTAAGAATAATTACTTTCCAATACAGTGAATTAGAACATTTTATTACTGCTTCTTTTTATTTTTATTTTTCCAGCTCCAATTCCTTCTTAAATGTTTATAGTAGAGAAAAATTCCGAATTTTATACTTTTTAAGAATCGCACACTGAATATAAATAAATTTTGCTTTTGTGCATTTTTAATGAATCTTTTCTTTTTAATACAGCGAAGAAAAATTACCATAATAATTAATATTCCTCAATGTTTCAATGAAAAGTGATATATTTGCATTTATATAGTGAGTTTACAAAGTTCAAAGAAAATTGTGGAAACCCTTATTTAAGAAAATCACATAAAAAAAACAAACCTGAATTAATTCATTAATGTACCACTTTCCGGTTGATCAATTTTAATCAAATATTAAGCTTGAACTTTCTCAAATTTCATTAATAATATTCTTATCAACAAATTTTTATTATTATTATTATTACTATTAGTTCCTCTTGCTTTCGTTAGAGGAAGTATTGCGATCGTGCCAGGTTTTCGAAATTGAGTTTTCTCTAAAAATACATGTTTTGAGATCCCCTGAATCCAAAAAAGTGATTTTAGAAAATGGTCTCAATATATGTGTGGCCTTTGAACAGAATATCTCGAAAACGAAAGGTCGCAGGAAGCTCAAACTTGGTATTCTTTTTGGGGTACTACAACGCACCAGCCATAAAGATTTCGGGCAAAATGCTTCCATCAACCGGAAGTACGACTTTACTTAATGTTTATGTTTTCAGTTTGTGTGATTTTCTCGGAAATAGACGCCAACGATTTTCTTCAAGTTCGTATGCTAATGGTACACACATAAATACCCATCAGTTTAGCATGCCTGGGCTCCCATGCGGGGCTCCTGGGTTAGAGTCCAGTGCTACCCTTATTTTTTTCTTCCTAGGAGCCAGCTCATTAATTTGTTTCCATAAATAATTGTACTACCAGAAGTAAGAGGAAATAGTGTGCATGTATTATATGGGAATGTTTAGTTAAACAGCCTGTTATTGAAACCGGAAAAATAGAAAATTCAATATTCAGTTTATGGTATTTCCTGGCGAATCTAAACTTAATAAAATCTTAACTTTTTTGAGGAAACCATACACTCCCCCTCTTAAACGTCTTTAAATGAACTTTCTCAGGAATATTTTTCAAACTAAAGTGATGATAAGTCTCTATAATTATTTTTTTCCATATCCACTGCGACCTGAAAAATTTATTGTGTCCCCCCCGGAGATTTTCTCAGCGCACCAAGAGAAAATCGGCCTCCAAGCAGTGTTCTCTAGCTGCAGACAATACTGCCCATCAGCGCTTACTGAGCTGTAGAGAGAGGCTCCAAGGGAGAAAATGTAAGGGCACCAAGCTATTTAGAAAAATTGGTAATCGTTTTTGTGGTGAAAAACTCAGAAAAATAGGAAAACTTCAGTAAAAAAGCACTTCCGGTCAAAACCGATTTTCTTCAAACTCGGAATTTTGGCAATAT
Source organism: Triatoma infestans (assembly GCA_011037195.1). Classification (NCBI taxonomy): domain Eukaryota; kingdom Metazoa; phylum Arthropoda; class Insecta; order Hemiptera; family Reduviidae; genus Triatoma; species Triatoma infestans. Next base: position 35,913 of record JAAEAF010008523.1, read on the forward strand.
ATTTAATTCTAATTAATTTTATTTTACATGATAGAATTATATATTAAAGTTAAATAGCACTTTATTAGTAAACATAATTTCACTCTTTCAACAAAAGCCTCCTTTAATGAATTTTCCCATATTTGGTCTTAATGGAAGATTCTTCTTGACCATTTTTAAATGATGGATAAGGATTGTGAGATTCGGCCTTTTTTTAAAAAAATAAAAAAACTTAATTTTTTTGTCAACGTTTCGACAAGTATATTGTCTTTATCAAGGCATAAAAATAAGAAATGTTAAAAAATCTTCAAAACATGACCACTTAAACTTATGTATATTTTAGGGGGGAAAAAAAAGTTGAGAACACCTCAATACCACAGAGAATAAAATAATAACACCACATTATTCTCTGTGGTGTTGAGGTGTTCCCAACTTTTTATATTTCCTACAATATACATAAGTTTAAGTTGTCGTGTTTTGAAGAATTTTTTAACATTTCTTATTTTTATGCCTTGCGAAATGTGTTTGGTGTGGATGTTGTTGTATGTTTGTAGTAGCACGAGCAGTTTAGTAAAAGGGCTTGTATGTATGTTTGAAATAGAAGTATTAGTAATAATCAAGAGAGCACCACTGTTTTTAAAATAGATATATTCTCTAAGTGAATTTAAATAGCTTTATAATATCACAGCGATTATGTATAAATCAATTATTTATCTAGATAAAATGCTAAACTCCTATGTTATAACTTAAAACTGTTACAGTCCTGATGTGTTCTCCTTGGTGTCTACAACAAGTCTGTCTTGAAGGAATGCTCTCTTTAGCGGGGGATTTTCTTTTACAAAAGAGTTGGCCTAACGGTTTTTGTGCCTTTGTTTTCCTAATAGCAATGACCTAGATTGTAGTATACCTGGCTCTGTACCCATCACTAAATACACTATTTGAACTATCTAATTTTCACAAAACTATTTTCTAAAACTATTATTTTTTCCATTTCGTTCTTCCACTACACTTGATATGTCGTGGAACTCTTCCAATATATTTGTCGAAACGTTGGCAAAAATTTAAGTTTTTAAAAGATGGTATTAAAATCGTCAGGCCTTAAAATTACAATGACATTTTTGTAATTAAAAAACTCCTCTGGCCATTGCCGTACAAAAATCTCATCGTTAAGTTTTTTACTTTTTTAAAAAGACCGAAGTTCACAATTCTTATCCATTTGCTCGTAATAAATGTATTTGATATACAAAGTTTAAGGAACCATTTTCGAGAAAGTCGTGAAAAAGTAAAAAGAAAAAAACCATTTAGTAAATTGGTACTTCCGGATAAGGAATTTTGACAGACAACATATTGTCGGATCCGATGGTGATACTTAAACGAAAATCAACTTTGAACTTTCTGCGATTTTTCGTTTTTGAGCTATGCTGTTCGCATGCATAAAAAAACACACACAGATCATTTTCTAAAGCCATTTTTTTGGACTGAGGGGACCTCAAAACGTGTATTTCCGGTGATAACTGAATATCAAAACTTTGGCACGCTTACTACGAGTAAGAGAAAGTAAACAAGTTTCAAATAAGAGTAATACTTTCTATCTACGCAGTAAGCATTCCAAAGAAAATCGTTGTAACTGTTTTCGATAAAATTGCAAAAAAACTGAAAAACCTATTTGGTTAACAGATTTTTTTAAATGTGGAATTCTGTCAATATGTTTTAATATTTTCCAGGTGGTAAAACCATATATAATACTGAAGTTGTACTTTAGAGGAAAGCATAACGCTACTGTTTCCTCAGAACTTCCAAAAAATAATGTTTCCTGGGACCTTTAATAATTTTGCACTTCCGGTTGAAGGATTTTGCTCGTCTTCTTTTTGTCTGATGCAGTGCTAGTGCCTAAACAGAAATTTGAGTTTGCTCAGATATTTTGTATTTTAGATGTTTTGTGTAAATACACATAACATACATACCATTCGCTAAAAACATTTTTTTCCGTACTCAAGGGACCTCAACACATGAATTTCCGGTGGAAACTCAATTTCGAAAATTTAACACGATCGCAATACTTTCTCTTACAAAGTAAGGGAAATTAAAAATCAGAAAAGCTCATATCATAAACATCAATGGAAGCTGGAAATCATCCATTTGCTATCTTCTATATATCAAATGTACCTTTTGTCGATACTAATTAACTTAATTAACATACCAATGAAATGTCCTCATTTACAAACAAAATGGATTTCTATGTAAATTCATTGTATATTTCAGAAGGAACAACAGATCTTATAAAGGTAAACAAATGAGGTGAATACAATTTGAACTATAAACATTTGCTCCCGGAGTGATTTTAGTATCTAGTTGCATGGAATGGTTTAATTTTGATACTGATAGTATAACAATGAGCAGGTTGTTTAATGTTTTGTATATATATATATATATATATATATATATGTGTGTGTGTGTGTGTGTTTGTATGTATTTGTATTTGTGTACCTTTCACCCTTATCTAGTTTGGGGTAGAAGTATTTAGCCTGCCTTAGCCAAAACTTGCAGGGGTGAGTTGTGTGCACGTGTCAAGTGTATATCGCAGATGGATGAAGTCGTCATGTGTGCAAGAGAAAGGTAGAGAGACCTTACAGCATGTGCTTTACATTGAGTTGGGGGTGCCGTCTACTTGCTTCCCTGCTTACCTCTTGTAGAAGGGTTTTGCTTGGTTTCTGTACCTGACATGCCCTCCTAAAATCTTTGTCCTTCAGGTGAATAGCCAGAGGGGTTTGTTCAATATACACAGAGACAACTTCTAACCAACAATCTATTTTTTTCTTTTCTTTATACTTCCAGTGTAGACAATTAACCAAACTAAAGCTTTTATAATCAATTGACCACGACCATTGGAAATCTGATTAAGCATCCCAAGCAGTACCTTCCCCACTACTATGTTTTGATACAATATCCAATAAGAAACAGTTGTCGGAAAGTTCTTGTAAAGGCGATGAATAACGCACCCTTGATTGGTTTATTCACCCCTTTTCTAACTTTTCATTTCAACCCTTTTTTTTCCCCTCATTCTCGATCGTAATTGTTTTTTATGAACAAAAGCGGCTGTTTAAAGGGTGAATAAGGGGGTGGGGTGGGGTGGTATAAAAACAAAACACCACAGTGGTGAATGGAAGTGTAATCATTCCATTATTCTTTCAAAACAAATAATCTTAACAGTTCATTTTTATCTCAATGAAAGATAAAAAAGAAATATACAATAGTTCAACAATCATTTGATTCTTTTCATTGATTACTTGTTTTACACTTTTAATTGATAAATTATTCCAGGTATTTATTTATTTATTTTTTTAAATTGTTTCTTGATTATTATCACTTGCATTTTGTGAGCAATGTTTGACCACCATCTGGTTTTTTACAATAGAAAAAACAAAAAAGAAATAAAATCAGCTATTTTTTTACTTTCTCTTTACTCCTAGTTTCTCTTACTCGAAGTATTGCGGTCGTGCCATATTTTCGAAATTGAGTTATCATGGGAAATATATGTTTTGGGGTCACCTGAATAAGAAAACAAATTTTTTTTAGCGAATAGTGTATGTGCGTGTTTTACTATCAGCGGTCTTGACATTAAGGTTTTTGGATAAAATCAGTTAACCAGAAGACAAACTTTACTGAGTGTATTTTTCATATAAGGGGATTTATACTTCGCTTCAAAACGCTATTTCAATTTATTATGCCATTCTATCATCTATGGAGTAATTTTTTTTCGGCTGTAGAGCCTATGAAGTGCCTTGAATTCCTTAGTAATTAATTTCCCGATACTCCTGCCCTGAGCTTTTCTTTTCCACTGCCTCACTTCCAGCTTTTCTAAGGTCGTCCTCTAATTCCTCAAGCCATCTCCTGCTAGGTCTTTCAACATTTTTTCCATCTTCTGATCGATTCTCACAGAGCTTTTTAACTCCTCGGTCTCTGTCCATTCTCTCTAGATGTCCCAGCCATTCTAAACTTGTTGCTTTCATTTCGGCAAACAAATCTGACGATGAATGTAGCTCCACAAGTTTTGCGTTAAGTTTATTTTTCCACAGAGCATTTACCTGATTCGGTCCAAAACCGAATCCATTTATCTGATTCGGCCTTTCCCACATTTTTCCTCGCGGAGCTTCTTGTTTTCATTCTCATTCAGTAACCAGGTTTCATAATCATCCATTACTACTAACTAGCCAGATGACTGTTTTATAAACATTTAGTTCATGCTTTCGCGAGACATTCTAGCGCAAACATACACCTACTTCCGGCAGCCATTCTCTTCTTTACTTCGCTTTTTATGTAGCATAAAGCTTTTTATATCCATATAATAATTATATAAATTAAATATGGTGCAAAAATTTTGAGTTTGAAAAAAATTGATTCACCGGAAGTGCGATTTTATTCAATTTTTTTTTGTTTTCCGGTTTTCTTCAATTTCTACACAAACACAGTGACAGGACACAGATAGAGAACTTTTAATTTTGTTTGAAACTTTTGCCAAGAAAAAGTAAACGTTTAAAGAGGTTTGGGGGAGGGGGTGATTATGCATTCTCAAAAAAAAAAAAAAAAAAAAAAGAAGAAAATAAAAGAAATCTTGTGAGAATTATATGTTTAAAGAGAATTGGTGAATTATGACTATGAAACTCGTACGTGAATCTTTCATACCAGATTATTTTCCTATATTAAATCTCTGAATAATTTCTGTTTTTCCCCTGGTGACAAATTACGGAACAATAACCTTGTGATTTTATTTATAAAATATTTGTTCTCCCCCTTCATGTTATATTTATTATCGCTTTAATACTTTTTATATATATTTTGTTAGTTGGTGGAAGGGGCATAGCACATAGCAGAATAATTCACAGTGAAATAAACATTAGAATTATTATCTTCAGGTTTTTCTTTTTACTTTTTCTCGAGTAAGTATTCCGTCGATTTCCCTTTTTTTACAATGCGTCTAGGGTTCGTAATATTGTGTAGGGGTTACAGTTGAGTGGGTGTTATTTCTTTCTTCTTTTATTTGAAGTAGTGCCTAGGGTATGTGTGAAATACAAGAAAGTGTATCAGCATTACTAGTTTCTCCCTGTTCATCCCTAGGTTTTTTTTTTCCTTTCTTTCTACTTTTTTCCCATATTTTTATTTTGCTTTCACCCTACTATAAATTATAACCACGAAGTTTCAGTTCGACTTATCTTTTTTTTCTTTTCCGTTTCTCTCTCTGTCTGTTTTGTGTGTGAAGAGCATGGTGCGTGAATGAGTACGTTTGCATATAAATCAGCTGTTCTGTGGTGTTGGGTTGAAAAACACTTGGGGGTAATAATATAGAAGTGGGGAACCTCAGCAGGGATAAGAGGATACGGTTTCTCTGCTCTCTGTGCACACTCTGGTGGTAGAGGATATATAATATTCGTATGAACAATACGAGAGACGGGTCAACAGCTATCTCTTCACCGTTCCACTTTTAACAACTATACAGTACACCATCCTCTGCTAACTCTCCCTCTACTGTCAACCTCTTGGTTTATTATTTTTATCTTTTCTATTTGCATTGTTCTTACAATTTTCTACAGCTATAGGATTTCTTGGAAAAAATTTATTTCCCACAATTTTCCATTTTTTATTACTGCTGTAAGAAATGGAAGTTTTTTATCTTTTTCATATTCATGTCAGTATTACATCGTTTCAAGGCAAAAACTATGAAAGCCGATAATATTCTGGGTGATTGGGCCTGCAGTGCTGGAAAACATCAGAGATAATTTCTAGATAGCCTGCTTCATTTCGATCAGATAAAAGAAAAAAACAATGTAATAACGCAGACTGCACGATACAAAAATGAAAATAACTCACACACTTTCATCAACTGCAGTACATTCAATTATAAATTTGATAAAGTTTCTTTAAACTTGCAATATGTTTTTAGCCCTAACATAATACGTCATACAACTACCTACTTAAGACAGATAATAGTTGAAATGATGTCATTATAGTCCACAAGTCAGCACCATTAATATTGAATAAAATCTATATAATATTTAAAATTTATCGTCATAGATTACTCAGAAACGCCTAAATCAATATTTCCGAAAAAAGTGTTTCAATAAAAGTAATATGTTTGTAAATCTGGAGTGAAATAGCTTTCCATGTTTAAAGGAAAACGTTATAGGCATTTTCGAAAAAAAAATTAAAAACAATATCCTATTCAATTAAACCCTCACTTCCGGTTAAATTTTCTTTAAATTTGGAATTCAAGATATGCTGCTAACAATATAGATAGTACAACCGTTTTTTATGCTGAAGTGATACTTCTTTAGTGATAAACTTAACGTTGCTGCTTTTTCCAAAATCCCCCAAAACCAATTTTCTTGGGAAAAAAGTTTTCCAATAAAAGTGACAGACCGTGTGTGTGTAAATAGTATACGAGGTTTAAAGAAAATCTTCGGAGCTATTTTCCAAAAAATCGCAAACAACTCGTAAAAAAAAAAAAAATCCCTACGCCATGACTGACTATTCAGCCATTCTACGTACCACGGCCCAGTATAAAAAAGCTACGTTGGCGACTATAATGTTCGTTTAGTTGGATATTCTGGGGGCACGTGAGAACAATCTCTGATGCGAACAAGTTTAGCCCCTCCCTATAAAATGGGATTACAGCATAGATTTCTGATTTTTTCCCCTTGTTTTTCCAAAAAAAAAAAAAAAAATGACTCCAAAGATTTTCTTTAAATTTTGGAATACTAATTGCACAGATTTTAAAAATAAGTAACTGGGAAAACTGTGACGTTAGATTTTGTTCTCGAGGTTTTATTTTAATCTTAGGCAAGAGAGAAGTAGTGGGATTATTAAAATGGTATTCACATCGTCGCCTTAAAATTGCAATGACATGTTTGTACGGCAATGGCCAGAGGAATTTTTTAAGAAAAAAAAATTCTTTCTTGCTCTACGTTTCGGGTACCATTGGTGCCCTTCTTCAGGGGCTCTTTAGGGAGGGAGAGGAATGAACGTTGAGACTGAAATAAATCAAAGAATTGTTTGGACAGAATTGTGCTATTAGATTTAGGGCAATTTTTGCTCGGTGTAGTTGATTGGTTATTATGTTGGTGATCTGTAATCTCGCGAGGTCAGCGCTATCTCCTGTTATATCGTAGAATCTGAGAATGTGATCTAAGTCTGTGGTAAGAGAGGGAATGTGACGTTTAATGTTGGTGGGAATAGAGAAATGTGGACCTAGACTGAGGATGTTGCCGACTTCAGAAGGAATTATGACAGAGGATATGTTCTTGATCCAGACGGGGCTGCTGCAAGGATACTTTTTATTACAGGAATTATGGATATTTAATTTATCGAATTTGAGTTTGTTTACATTTGTGGATAGAACAGTAGGAAGAGAAGAGTTCAGAGGTGAAGGAAAGAAAGATATCAAAATCTTGCACACAGAAAATTGACTGAATATAATTTAGTAATTGTGATTTTTCTTTTTGCAAAATAGAAATTTTCCAGTGTATTGAACTGATTTCTGTATTTTACCAAGATTTCTTGAACCTGACAACATTGTTCTTCAATTGTTCTTGAGAAGCCGGATGAGGTAGATTCGGTACCTTGTTACAGGAATTTTCAATGTGCTAGGGAAATGTTCGGCATTTCATGATGATCGGCATTTTAGAAGAAAAGTTCTTGAAGTTTCACGTGAAGCCAGTTTTTTTAAAATGGAAGTTAGCTTTTGAAGTTCTTCTTTAATAAGTTATTTAAGCTGGAAATACCTGAAAGTGTGTTTCTTGTCTGGGGGGGGGGTTCTTAAAATGGTATTCAAATCGTCAGGCCGATTCATTTTAGTCTCAACGTCATATAACTCCTCTCCTGCCTTAAAGAGCTCCTGAAGAAGGGCACCAATCGTACCCGAAACGTAGAGCAAGAAAGAATTTTTTTTTCTTAAAAACCTCCTCTGGCCATTGCCGTACAAACATCTCATAGTGAGATTATTCTGTAATGGAACTAATCACCATCAATAATGCCACACAGAAACGGCACTTAATAGTTGTTCCATTAGCAGCTGCTGCAAACGCCAGGTTTGAGTCACCAAGGTGAGCACGTCGGTTATGCATTAATTAAATTTTATTGATACATGAGATTCAACTATGGCAAAAGATCTCTCTCATAAAACATGGATGGTTTTTGTAGTTTTGGGGGGTAAGGGTGGCCAAAAACCTAATTTACAGATACAGTGGCGGTGGTGCTGGTGGTACTAAAACGGGATATTATCAAGTTTGAGTTTCCAGCGATTTCTTGCTTTTGAGATATTTTGTTTATATATATATATATATAGATAGAGAGAGAGAGAGAGAGAGAGAGAGAGTGAGAGAAAGAGAGAGAGAGAGAGTTTATTACAATAGTGATGACTGCAGTGAAAGAATGTCGTGTGAGAGTTTAACACAAAAATTTTGTTGTTTTGTATTATTTTGATTGGACAGTCCTAAATATACGAATACCTTGGCTGTACATTTCTTTCCTACCTTTATATATATATCAATACAAAACTTTTATTAGAATAAAGGTCTGGTGGCTATGCATGGTGTGTCTATGTATATGCGTGGGTGGCTGTATGCTAGAGAAAAATGTAGCAGAGAGAACCAAGTGTGGCTGACATTGCCACTTCTTTTGTAATATACGAGTCAATAAAAGGAGGTGATCCATCTTCTTACAAGCAATACTTTTCTTCTTTCCAGCATGTGTATGCATGTGTGTGTGTGTGTGTATGTGTGTTTTGTTTTGTTCATTGTTTCTTATTTTAACCCATTCTATTTATTTCCGGTTAACATGTTGTTAGTTAAGACAATTATTAATTTTCAAAAAATTAAAACAATACAAATTGACTTAATAAAATCTTCTACCGATTACAAGAAAAATACATAATTTATATATAGTGGGTGTTAGGGCATGTTGGCGTGGAGGGTAATGAGATGGCCGAATTGCCTGGGATAAGGAAAGACGCAATAAGCCCCTTTTTAGGCCGAGAACCCCTTGTCCGGAACAACAATGTCCATTCTCTTCGGGAAGAGCTCAGAAACGATGAGTATGTCAAGAGAACATTGCTCTAGTTAAACTTCCTAGGGTCTGAAGCAAGATACGAATTTTCTGAGCAGACAATATTTGTGGACTGAGTTCTTCTTACTAATGGATATACCATAGACTGAATATTAATTTCAGTTCCTTCTGACCATCGAAGGCCCTTCACTTCTTTACTACTGGTAATCATGGCTGCTTGATCACCATTCAAGACATTCACGCTCTTTACCATTGTGTACCGTTGTAAATGATAAAAAAAATATTTATTTAAAAATCTGTTTATAAAATTTGATACGACCCTACCCACTTTCTCTTACAGTAATAAGAGTAAGTAAAATGAAAATTTCAAGTATTACTTCTCAGAATAATGAGTTCATAAATATTTTTATTTTATTTTTTATATTACCACAAAACTTTCCTCTTTTGAAAGAGAAACTGAACAAACTATACCAGATAAGAGAACTCTGTGAAAAACAGTTAATCTTGAGGAAAATGTCTTGACGAAAATATCAACCTTCTCAAGTTTTACTAAGTTAGTTATCCGCATCATTAACATGCTTCCGACTTTACGCCAAACAGCATGAAGTTTAGCGAAAATTGATAACCATATTATATGGTGAGTTATATGGGGAGTGTTGTAAATGTGGTGTGGTTGGTTCGTGATAGGGCTGAAGATGAAGTAGGTAGGGGGTCGGTAGTATGAAAACCGTTGGTATCAAGAAGTGGGAAAGGGTTTTAGGCCTGTAACAACTTGGCGCTACCACCCTTCCCTAAAATTCGAGGGCCTACAGAAAAGAGAGACAGAAGAAGCCGTAAGAGAGAGCGAGGGAGTGTGAGAGTCCTGTATTTCCTTATACAGAGGATTCTTCACTTTCCTCAGGCAAGGGGATGACTTTGTTATGTTTTATTTCATTGAGGGAAAATCCCACTTGACACTTTGTTGTAATAATCATAATCATAATAAAATTACGGTGTAAAATTGTGCTGCATTATCAGTAATTATTGTCAGTTTATTGTAAGGGTAACACACCGTAATTTGATGACATTGATAAAAGTTACATGTTTTTTCTTCATAACTTTGGAAGCTGGTTCTGCCAAAAACCTGTTTGTAGGATCAATAATCTACACAGTTATTTCGTGTTTATGGAGGTTTAATTTAAATTAAAGAATTTAATCTTTATTTCTTTTTTACAAAAACGTCTCCATTTATAGCGTTATTTAAAAAATTATAAACAATCTAAAAATCACATACTCGTCTTTTTTTGTGTGGAAGATTCTTAATATGGTACAAGAGAATAATGAGATTCAGTCTTTGAAAATAAAACAACTATAATTTTACTAATGTACCAACAAATATATTGTCTATTTCAAGATATAAAAAAAAAGAAGAAATAATTAAAAAAATGATACTTAACATTGAACAAACCAAGAAGTGGGAAAACTCCAAAACCTTGAAAAATAATGGTAATAGTTAATTAGAATAGATCAATTAGAAACAAGTAGAATAGATCAAATAATAGATCTCTTCAAGAATTCTTGAAGAGGTCGACTGTAAAAAATATTTAGGAATAGAGAATGGTGGATCTTGTGGATACAAATATTCTTCCTAATTTTGGAGTTAGGGATTCGCTGGATTCTAGATGCACACACCATTCCCCTCTAAGTTTTTGGAGTTATTCTCTAACAGACCATTTCCAGGGCAAGCAAATTACTTTCAGACCTTCTGGATAGCATCCAGTTTTCTTCTACATATGTAGCTACACTTGTCCTCATTTCAATATCCTTGCACCAGAGGGTCGCGTTAATTGAATTCATTATCTCTCTAGCAAAAAAATAGTAATATGTAAAAAAAAGAACAGTCTAAAGATTGGGTGAAGTATTTAAGAAGTCATTTGAAACTGATTTTGAAGAGTATATTCATCCTTGCTTCTCTTTACTATGTCAACCCAGAATGCAATGCGTACTGTAACACTGTAATTTATATTGAAATTATGAGAGTTTCTACACTATCCAACAAATGCTTAAAATTGTTTCGACAATAGTCCGTGGGCGAATTCAGCATTTAATTTTAGTATTAACCCTACTCGTAATGAGACTGAAGGAATAATAAGAGTCTATGGTTTACAGCGAAGATTTACTCTATTTCCTGGTTTCATTTCCTGATTTTTTTATGCCCACGATTAATGATTTTAGTAGTATTTTAGTTATTACTTATAAAATTTCCCACTACAATAAAAAAAATAATATCTCTTATTTTCTCATTACTTTTGCATCACTGGCTTACCCACCATTTTGTTTGTTTGTTTGTTTGTTTTTTTTTTAATTATTATTAAGAATTTCTACCGCAGATATAATATTGAATATTTAAACTTAATATTAGCGATAAATATTTAATCACAACAAAACAGCGACTGCCAGAGAGTTTTAGTCATGCAATAGAAAGGTTTTTCCTAATTCTACCTTACCATTTTATTTAGACGAAATATATTTATGATTGATAAATTGATCGATATTTTTGTATGAATAAATAAGATAGACCTTTGTTCGTACATATTTTTAATGAAAATAAAGATAGGGTTTGTTTTCTGTTGTTACATCTTTAAAGAATTTTAACTATTTAAAAAATAATCGATATTTGTAAAAGGAAGAATCGATATTAGCATTGGACCTCATTTTTAAGAAAAATTAATACAAAATATCTTCTTGATTGAATGATAGTCTGATTTGATTCTCTATTTACTTTTAGAATCTATAGCTTGAAAATTATTGAATTAATTTGAATAACATTTGGCATCCTGGCATTGAAAATACTTGAGTGAGTTTATTGCAACGCACTGTTACTAATTTTTGAGGTCTCTCATCCTCCCATTCTGCATCTTGTCTTTCTGTTTAAAGAAAACAGCACCTTGTATTTTATAATTTAGATTTTAGGTACTCTAAAAGAAATAGATTTTACTTGTTGACTAAAAAAAAATCTGATTTAATCACTCATTCATCTTTCTATACTTATTAGAATTCTGCACTTATTAGAAAAAAAAAAAAAAAACTTGAATTTGTATTAAACACTTAATCGTTCTTAACAACTTATTGTGGAGAGCCGCAAGTTTTGGTTAATATACCTAATACAGAATGGTGGAATAGTGTAGGTGACAATGCTATTATGAGGGCTCCAAATACCTACATTGGTTTTACAATTTACAAGTAAATCTAACGATTTAGCTCCCCAGAACACCAAGAAGACGATTAAAATAAAAATGGTAGATTTAAATATGTCATTTAATATATCATGTTCCATGGAAATCTTCGTGGAGTCAGAAATTGAAAACTTTTTCTCTAAGGTTCCGGATTAATCGATTTACTTCAGCCTTGGATTCTATTTAAGCATTCAATTGTACCATAAATTTTAGGAGGATGTATGTATTAGAAAATAAAATGCTAAATTTTCTTTAATGTTTGACATTTCGCTCATTTGTTTTAACATAATTATATAGTTAGCGGTGGGATGGAGGAGGACCAGTGCAACCAACAAACCGAGGCAGATGGAAAATGATTTACATTCTAGATAATACCAATAATATTGAAAAATACTAATTTGAATTGTTACGTCACAGATTCCTCTGAAGCTCTTGAAAACAGTTTTTTCCTTGAAAAATGTTACAAATAAAAGTGATAGGTTTTATATATCTGTGCAAGTTGGTGTTCCAAGTTTAAAGGAAATTGATTCAAGTCGTTTTTGAGAAAATTCCAAAAAACTCTAAAACCCATTCTCGAAATCACACTCGCGGATAACAGATTTTTTGAATTTGGAATTCTAGCAGTGTTTCTAATGTACGTATATCAATATTATATAGGTGGCAGCACCATATGCCATATTTGCCATACAGTTCCACCCAAAAAATAAATTTTGTTGGGAAAAGTTTTCATTTAAAAGTGACAGGTGTTATGTAACTGTGTAGATAGAAAACTGCATAAGAATTTGAAGTAATTTATAGTGTAATATTGTGAAATATATGAAATAATGAGTTCATTAAAATATTAAGTAATAATTTAATAAGATAGATAAAAGATTTATTACAAATTTACAAATATGTACAATAATAATAAAAAATAGAAGTTCCAATGTTCATTAACATTATAACCTTCCTACGGGTTATAGTGATTTTTGGGTCAAGGTAAGATTTTTGGCGACGTACATTATGCAGGGGAAAAGGGGAAAAACCTGCAGCTTTAGGAAAAATATTACGAGAGGTTGTGTTTCAGTCTTTTATGCCTGTAATGTGTGGAGGGATCGTAGGAGGCTATTTCGCGGCAGAGTGGATTAAGATGACAGTCTAGAGTGGAGAGGAGTTTCAAGAGACGATTTTGGATGAAGAAATAAACTGGGGTTACTAAAGGTTTTACGTGAAGTAGGTCGATTTTGGTGTCGTGGTGAGTCAGTCGCAAGTCTTAGGAATTTGTTCTGGGTTATCTGAAGTTTTTCGATGTTACTGTTACTAGTCAGGCTCCAGGCAGATGAAGCGTAAAGTAACATCGGTCTGATGACTGCTTTGTACAGTAGGAGTTTGTTTTGTGTGTGGTCATTTTTGAGTCGCCTGACGGTAAGCAAGAGTATTCTTATAGTCATTTTTCCAGAATTCACTTTGTCTTGTACGTGGGTCGTGAAGTTCAATTTGTTGTCCAGAGTTATTCCGAGGTACTTGACGTTGTCAGTCCAAGAGATCAAAGTTAATTTGTCTGTTGATTATAGGTCTACGTTTAGTAAACAGTGTGGCGTTTGTTTTGTCGTGATTTATTTTCATTTTCCATTTATTGCAGTATTTTGTCAGTTTGCCTATTGTAAATGTAAGTCTGTTAGTGATAGTATCAATTCTCCATGATGATCTGTACAAAGCAACATCATCAGCGTACAGGGTTGATATGAGGAGGTTTGGGTAGAAAATTAATGCATAATTTAATAATTAACTTATTCAAAATAATTCGAATTTGTTTAAATTAATTTCTTCTCTTGCGGAATGTAGAAGTTTTGAATGAAATACAATTTTAATTGTAAAATAAATGCCAAAGGGAGACTTCTTCAATAATACTACTAATAACAATAACAAGTGAAGATTGGGGTGATTTTGAGCAAAGTCATGGCGTAGGCGACATGGATGGATGAGAATGAACATTTTCCCTGTATGATTATTAAGAAGGGGAGCAGAAATCCTTCCTTCCTTGTGTGGCACTGAGGAAAGGAAATGAAATTCAGTTTTTAAGTGAAGACCAAACACGCCTAAACTCGTATTTCCCCCCCAGAGTTCCTCTCCTCCCACCGCACCGGGGGGAGGTGCTTTTTACTCTAACCAACTCGGGTATATACCCGAGGAATATTCCTTAGTACTAAATACATCCATAATTTTCTTCCTTCTTTAATCGACCGCCCAAGCTAAAGTCTTGCAAGTCCTTTTTTTACTCCTTCGCTTACCCCCATGAGAAAAACCCTTGTCTAAATGACTACACCAATTGTTTTATCTAAATGAGTACAGACTTACTTCTCTACACCCGCATATTACTTCCATTTCTATTCACCCCCTCCTATTTTACATTGAAAATGTTTAACCACCCTCTCTCTCTCTCTTCCTTTTTGGATATTAATGAAATATGGCAGCAATAGAATGGGATTTTATCATATAGCAATGGGATGTTCTTTCTCTACATCTGGATTGTAGGATGTGCAACAACAAGGAATTATAACGAGCTGGTTTGGGGGACGTCATTCCTTCAGTATACAAACAAGTAATTGTCTTATTCGCCTCCCCAGGGAAGGGTATATTTCTTCCTTTAACAGTGGGTTACCGTGGGTATTACAATAGCTGCAAGGGTTTCAATGTAAAATGGGGGAATAATGAAAAGAAATTTTAAAATTCAAATTTTATACAAAACCTAATTAGTTCTATTATTACAAAATGTGAGGAAGAATTAAATCTAATGTTATAACGTCTATAATAATGCCTCCTAAATTAACTCCCTTTTTCCTTTCCCTTACTAATAATAGTAAGAGGAAGTATTGTGATCGTTCCAGATTTTCGAAATTGAGATTTGAGTTCCCCTGAGTCCAGAAAAGTGGTTTTTAGAAAATGGTCTGTGTGTGTGTGTGGTGTTTGTGTGTGTGGTGTTTGTGTGGATGTGTATGAAAATAATATATCGAAAACGAAAAGTTGCTCAAACTTTGTATTCCGTTTAGGTATTATCATCGCATGAGACACGAAGATTTCGGGCAAAATCCATCAACCGGAACTGCCACTTTACTGAATGGTTTTTGTTTTTAGTTTTTTTGTAATTTTCTCGAAACCTCCAACGATTTTATTTAAACTTGTTAATACTTATTACAAATACAATGAGCTAAATGTTTTATTTGAAATATTTCTCCGGGAAAATTCATTTAAGGGAACTTTTCGGGGAGGAGTGGGGATATGGTTACCTCTAAAGTGCTATTTGAGTATTCTATGTGTCATCTTAATAATATTAATTAGAATTAATGTGTGGTCGAAATTCCAAGTTTGAAGAAAATCGGTTTACCGGAAGTGCCACTTTACTGCACAGTTTTTTCAGTTTTTTATGATTTTCTCGAAAACAGCTCTAACGGTTTTCTTTAAAATTAAATATTAACTAAACATATAACGAGCCACAACTTTTATTTGAAATATTTCTCCGGAAAAATTCATTAAAGGGGACTTTTTGGGGAGGGGTGTGGTTATGTTTTCCTCTAATGTACTACTTCAGTTCAACAATGTGGTACACAATTCTTTCAACTAAATAATATTAATTAGAATTATATAAGTTGCCAAAATTTATCCCAGTTTGTAGATAATCGGTTGACCGGAAGTGCGACTTCACTGATTAGGTTTTTCAGCTTTTCTGATTTTCCCCATAAAAATGGCGACGGTTTTAAACACTAATAAGAATTGTAAGGTGAAGAAAGTTTGCCATTTCGCAGTAAGAGAAAGTCGTGTGAGGTTTCACACTAGATTTGTGTGTGTGTGTGTGTGTGTGTGTGTGTGTAAACAAAAATGACATTTAAAACGACCCCAATTCACTTTCTCCTATTCCTAATTATTACGATCACGTCAAATTTTCGAAATTGAGTTTTTACCGGAAATAATTTTGTTGAGGTCCTCTGAGTATGAAAATGTTGAGTGGTGTGTGTATGTGTGTCATTTTGCTTACGTAAAAAGTTAAGTAAAAATTCCAAGTTTGAAAATAATTTGTGAAACAAAATATATGTGAGAATTACCGAAAAAGGAAGTCTCAAAGTGATATTTTTTCTTGAATAATAAATAAGATTCCTCAAAAGTCAAGAAGTCTAGTCTATTTTGCATAGGCATAGTTTGAATATAGTTCGGCTAGATCAGTTGTGGTAGAGGAATTAAATTCCAGACTAGTTTTATGCGGTTTAAAGTGCGGTGTGATCTGGCCAGTTTGATAATAGTGAAGTTTACCGTAGTGTCTGTTAGACTGCGCCACCACCGCCACCACCAAGAAAATAACTAGGTCTGTTATGTGAAATGTTCGTTGCGTTGGTGTGTAATGTTCGTTGGAATGACCTCCCAGATTCAGGAGTGTTGTGGCTTATATAAACTGTGTTGTAAGTTTACAAATGTGTTTGGTTTGTGTGTGTGTGTGTGTGTGTGTGTATGTGTGGTGGGCGGGTAAGAATGGCGGCCACGCGGGGAGGGGCATGGAGAATTTCTAAACTGAAAACCACTGCCCGACAGTTCAAATATCATTTGACAGGATATAAAATGTGCACTGGGTATGGGTGTTCATTTGGGAGTGGCGGTTAGTGTTGAGAAATATACGGTTTAGCATCTCCTCTCTTAGTCCAGTTTTATCTTTGTGGCTCCGTCTGTTTCCTATTGCCATTTCTTGCAGGTTAGTAAATATCAGTTTAAAGAAGGATAGCTAAAGGAAGAGAGAAGAATGTGTAACTACTTCAATAGAAGGGATGTGATCGTTTTCACGAGATGAATGCCTGCGTCCATCGTTTCCTTTTTGATTTTTCGTTTATACTAGCAAAACGGTGTCGTCGCCTTGCAGCGCCTTCTCCAGCTGTCCCTAAGCTGAACCTTCTCTCCCAATTCTGATCGAATCCCATATCTTCTCTTACACCTTTCAACACGATACTCATGACCTATTAGTCTCATATACCTTTCACTCACGTTAGTTCCCTCCACTCTACTTAAAACTTGCTGGTCTTTAAACTTGAAACTTTGCTATTACGATTAGGGTTTATATACATGTTTCTTTTGATGTACAAATTCCTGATCTATTCCCTCCTTTTGTAGATCTTTTCCCCCTTTAGTTTTTGTGCCTTTTTGTAAGGGTCAAGGACTCACTGGAATATGTAAGGGTCTGGGAGAAATAGAATAGTTACACTTCTTCTTTGAATGGTTTTAATTTGTATTTTTCTCTTCCAGTCACAATTTACGAGATATAGTCTTTATTCTTCCTGTATTAAAATTATATAGGTCTACTTTCTTCTTCTTTTGGATTTTCTCTTTCTTATCTGGTGAAATTCTTCTCAACTGGTGTGAAAAGACCATTCCCGGCTTCCTCCCTCACTGCCAAATTTGTTCGGTTTTAAAGTGATAAATATACTGACATGAGTCTTTTTAAATATAAGTGAGTCTTTTTTCATTAATACTGTAAATTTATTTTGTAACATACTGCTGAAAAGATGCACAGTTCTCCCACACTAAATAACCTACTATGGATGGTTAAAAAAACAAAAAACAAACAAACAAAAAAACAGCCTTCGTGACAGATTTAGCTTTTTTAACTTGATGGGAGAGCTTAGCAATTACTACCAGCTTTTTTCCTAGTTTTCAGCCGCCTTTATTGGTTGCACTAATTAAAGCTTTTTTTAACCCCTACCACCATTACTCCACTTCAACTTTTATTAAATAGGCTTGGGATAATGTACAAGTTGGGTTTTTTTTTGGCGGGGAGCAAAAGAACCTGCCTTATTTATTATTGCGCTTAATCTTTTTTTCTGTCCTAATGTAGGATGAAAAACTGTACTTTGTTTGGTTTCCAAAATATATTTAGTGCTCATCGAATTAATTACACTGGAAAATATTTATCTGTAATAGATTGTATTTTAAGTTTTAACATATTGTGCTGATAGCTCTACTGTCAGAAGACAGGAAATAAAGCAGTCACAATCTATTGGTAAAAGTGCAACTGATAAGAAGTGGAAATTGGGAGCAAACAAAAGGAGAAATACTCATCATTAAAGTGAAGTCGTTAACTAGTTGTAAACAGTGTTCACTATTTCACTAAGTGAGTCTGTTACACCACTCTTAATGCCTAACCGTAATTCGCTCTTTATACACTGTGAAATCTCGCTTTTAAGTACTCACTCTTTGAATACTGTAAGGACTTCATAGAATTTAAAGATTGGTTTAGCTGTAGAGCGGCTTACAGACTTGCAGGTATACGGTTGCCAGTAAATCATATTGTAGAGTACATTTTAAACCGGAAGTATATTTTCTTTCTACAGTAGAGATGAGGAGAAAGTAATAGTCATTTTAAATATTCAAAACATAAATAGAAAAGAGTCAAGTTTGAATGGCAAACAAATGCACTTTCTGTTTACATGTGAAAACTTAATTTATAAAATTAGATATCTTATAAAATAATAATTACATAAAAAAGTACTAAATTTCTATGTAACGTTAATATTACTTAAATAATATATTATTATGATTATTTTTAATTACTACAGAAACTAGTTAGGTGATGCAATAAATATTTAAATTGATAGATTGAATTTATAGGAACCCAGGTTGATGTGAGACAGATACTTTTAATTATTCAACGCAACATATTAAAATTTTGTATTCAAGGCAAAGTTAGTTTTATATACATTAATATAAAAGCAGAAAAAGATTTATTGTTTATAGGAATTTTTTTAGCGTTGCGCTAGTTCTATTCGTTTTATTTAATATGTCTTCCCTTCTCCGTGACTTTAATTTGGAGGTGAATAAGAGAAAATGGTGCAAATATTTCGCAACAGATTTTTCCCTTCCTCTTATTGCAGTAAAGATTTTCGATATCCAGTTTCCACGGAAAATATACACTAAACGTTTTATTGTAATAAAATTATAAAAAAGTTTTAATTTATTTAGGAAAACTCATTTATTATTTCCATTGAATTTTATTACACATTCATAAATGGGTTCAGTTATATCTCAAAAAAAAACATTTCTTGAATGTTGTAAAAAGTTTTTGATTCCATTGCCGTTGTATATGTTGAAACCTGCTGAAAGAGAAATTCAGCTTTGAGCTCCCACAGTTATTTTATATCAGGACATACCAGTTGGTTGTTATTCAATTAACAAAGCCAACAGTCGCCTGTTGGAAATCCTATGTACTAGACGATAGCCTTGATGTGTTTTCAACTTCACACTTGTCTTTAATATACCAAAAGTGTTCATCCTGCGGCTCAAATCTAATTTCGAGATATTTCTGTTCTATTACATTCCCCTATCCTCTCCCCCCCCCGTAAATATAGCAGAACTTCTTCCTATTTAATTTTTTTAGTGCCATGTTCCAGAACAATTATTTCAGCTTAATTGAAATTAAATAATCGATACCTACCATGGAAATCCAATTGATTTTTTTTTTTAGCAAGCCAAATTCTTTTTAAATACATTTCTTAGAAAGGTAGTGGTAGTGGAAGAAGTAAATAGAAATAATATGAAATAGGTTTTATATTTTAAGTAAATTCAGTTTTAAAAGGTGAAAGGTACATGGTGGAAAAAGTGTAAAACCCAGGTACCAGACACCGTTACAAGAGAGGTCGAAGAACTCAGCCACTCTTTGTCTATTAACCCCTTCTAGAAATCAAATATAAAATGGCTACCAAGAGAAGCATTATTTCACTAGTCTTTCCAAGCATTCAATCTGTATTCATTGTAGAGAGAACATCCGGGCATAAATGTGAACATTTGAGTTTAAAAACCTTAGCTAAATATTTGATTCTGTATATTTATAAGTTAATTCAATATTCACAATTAATAATTACTTCGTAAAGTTACTAAATGAATATATACTTATTTATTTTAAACCAGTGGTGACTTATCACTTATTTCTTAATACTTTCTCTTCTCTTATACATATTCATACATACACCCTTTGAACAACGCTCGCTACACTACTACAAACATACAACACATCCACAATAAGATTACAATAGATAGATATTAATATTCTCTGAATGCTCTAAACTGTTTTAAAAAATGCTTAACTGGAGGATTGTCTAAAAAGAAATATAGAGTGTATAATATTCTGATTTATGCTTATTTGGTTCCGTTAACTTCTATCCACGAGAAAAGTCCAACAACTGCTTTCTAGAGAGAGAAGGTACATAATACATACTCGTAAATCAACAAATATTCTTTCTCTCTCTTTGCCCAGATCTTGCTGATCATCCTTTTTTTTAGTTTTATGCCGAAATGGGGGTACACAGCACACAACTTACGGGTCGTCGGGCGGCTGTCCTTCGTTACATCAATCTCCCACTCCTGTGGGGTTTAGCCTTTAGTTTCTACTTGTTTCTACGTCACACTACGTTTTCCAACCAGTAAGCCATTTGTCACTCTCCATTTCCGTTCTTCTCTACAGTGGAGAAAAAAAAGTCTACTTCGTTGCTGAATCTATTCTCTCATTCCTTCACTTCCTACCTAGCGTACTATATCTCCATTACATCTATTTGCCCAACTTTTTTTATTTTCCTTCTTTTCTTACCTCTCTTTGCTTTCTTCTTACTTCTCTGTATTGGTTTGACGTGCACACACACCTGTTTCTCTTCTTCCGTTTCCTATTTCATTCACTCAGTTTAAAAAAAGAAAGAAAAGTCGATCTACTGACGTGACTTTCATTTTTAAAAAGCTCAAAATTGATGAACACCACTTCAGGAAAGTTGACTTGAAAAAAAAAAATAAATAAATAAATTAACGATCTAATATATTATTCTTTCATACATAGATGCTTATGAATTTAAAGTTAATAAATATTAATAATATTTAGAATTACTTAACCTCACCAGATGGTTAATTGTTTTGGTTGGATCCGCAAACTTGGAAAGGGTGTTTAAAGTGAATTTGTTCTTAGCCATCTATGTTATCATACTTTTTACTAAATCATCCTGATGATAAGCAGGCCGGTTGACGACCACAAATTGAAGGAAAAAAAATCTGGTGTGAAACACTCACACAATTTTCTCTTACTCCAGTTCTCAAAATTGTAATTGACAAATTTATAGTTTGTGTACCAAATTAATTCAAATACAACGAAAATTGAAGAAAACCGTTCAGTAAAAGCGCACTTCCGGTTAATTAATTTCCTTGAAACTGTGAATTTTGGTCATCCATTTATTTTTAATTAATTTTATGTGGATGATGGAATTGTATAATCAACTATGATAGAA